>SSNR01000129.1:1627363-1655241 GCA_006937965.1 Callopanchax toddi
GTTCTTTTCTTGAGTGAGTGTCTCCTCACTTCTGGGTGTTTCTTCTTTGACTGCTTCTGCTTCTTCATCTTTGCAGCTCCCCATTAAAGGGTGTGACGTGTGAGCAGTCAGGTCCCATTTGAGCATTGGGTCGTACAGTGTGAAAACATGATTTGAGAGCTGTGAATGATTGAACTCTGTGATGGAGTCATACAGTTTGAGTAGGAGAACCACAACTGAAAATCTGGCACAGTGTAAGCCCGGCTTTAGAGACCAGAGTGACGTGTGTGAACAATTGTACAGGTGGGGTTATAGGAAATGGAAGGGGAGGAGAAGAGATGTTTTGGGAGGGGCCGTGGTGTTGGGTTTTAGAAAATTATCTCTTGCTCAAATCCTCCAGACAGTTAATGTTGTACAAGCATTTAAATTGTTACATATATCAAACTTACTCTGTCTCCAGAAGCTGCTTCACTGTCAGGTAAGCCCAGACCCTCTGAAGAAGACCTTCAGCCACTGATCCAGTAGAGGGCTCCACAGGGGAGTTTGTGTTAGAAAAGGTCACTTTGCTTTTACTCTGTCATGATGCAAACAGCAGAGTGATGTCATTTTAACATGATGTTAACTAGTCTCAGAGAATTAAACTGATGTAATATTGAGGATTGATTCTTACTGAAATGGCCACAACTTCAGGAATGAAGGATTCCAGGTCATTGTCTGTGATCTGACCGGCCACCACAATCTCAGAGCCATTATAATACTGACTGAAATTAGTCTGGGTCAGATTGGTTCCACCCACATAGATCATCATCACATCTGTCAGCAGAGGAGTGGCTACTTCATCATAGAAACCCTGTGGAGATACAGGATTCACACAGAACGGCTGTTTAACCTCTCCACAGACTAAGTTCTATATTTTTCCTGGAAAAACAGACTGATAAAGTGAATGATCAAACCTTCAGCTGTAAATCAGCATCTGATTCTTCATATATCCGTCGTGCAACACCGTTGTTCTCCAGTGACATTTTCTCTAGGAACTCAAACTTGACATCAAACCCAAAACCAAGACAGTAGAGCGGGAATTTTCCTGCAATAGCTTGTCTTACGTTTGATTGGATGATTTCAGTATTTGTCTGTCCTGCAAAGACACAAAATATGACAAGTTGAGATTAAAAATCAGTCACAATCAAAGTAAACCAACCAAACCAAACAAAAACAAAACATAAAGCAGATCAGGGTGGCTATATGGTAGGACACCTTGAAATGTGATTGGAATGCCAGGATCAAATACTGACCTTCCAATTGGCAAGCGATTGTTCTTCCTACTGAATAGAGTTCTCAATCTGAACTCAACCTCGAAACCAAACTGAACTGACCTGTTGACAGGTTGTTCGGGCTGCGTCGGGTTTGATCATCTTTTATGATGACTCAAAGTTGATTCTCAGTGCTTCTTAGACTGTTACATATCTTTCCCATTCCACGTGGCTCTTTACTCATTGTTTTAATCAACATTTCATTTCTTTCTTTTTACTCATGTACTTTTACTTTACTTTTGGTCATTAGGCTTTGCGTAGACTGCAACCACACCCAGTCAGATGCTTCCTACAAAAAAGCCTTACTTCTTTTCATCCAACACGGAGCATATGACTTGTTTTGACTCATCTTGACTCTACTTAACGTCCTCTCTCTCTTTATAACAGTAATTTGTAACAGCTGTGTAGCATCATCAAATATGCTATAACCTCTGACCTCTGTTGACCATCACAACAGTAATCCACCTTTTTCCCAATAACTTGGAATACAATCACTCTTGGATTATGTTTTAACCTGAATCAAGATCCCTACAGGTGTCCTACTGTCCACTTTCAGGTGTCCATCTCCCAGATGACCTTAACTGGACACTAGCTGGTCTAATAAAACACTCTCTAAAGATGTCTCTTCTGTAACACCACAGACTGGTGTTCCAACTGTAATCTCTTGTTTACAGAACATTCTCTTGTAGTGTTCCTGCTCAGGGTCACCCACACACTCACACTCAAAGTGTTATAATGCTTCTCTGCTATGTCATGCATTCCTACAATTATAATGTGAGTGTTTAATGGGCGGAAGTCATATGTGAGTTGGTAAACTCCCTCACAGTTCCCCTATCCAATCAGAGCCATCCACCAGTCCACTAACTCAGTTTTGATTAGTACACTTAATATCTTCTGATTGGTTGAATTTAAGATAACGTAGTCTCAAAACTAATATTCAGTTCCGATACGAATCAGTCTTTTGCTACAGTCTCAGTCTGTGCCTGAATGTAGTTGAGTCTTAGCTGAACCTTCATCAGCTTTGAACAAGGCCTTGAGAGACCTGCTTGTGTCTCTCCCTCTCGTCTCTCCCTCACCACGGGAGCAGATCAGAAATGACATCAGCATGCCTGCTGAGATGCCTCCCTTGCTGACCAGGACGTATCCACGGACTGTCCAGCGAGGTCCTCGGCGGCCACGCCTTCCAGGACCACCACTCCGAGTCTGGGGACTCCAGCCTCAGCTCGTGGAGAAACCAACGCCTGCCAGATCCAGGAGCGTCCACCTTTCAGTGAGCGAACACCACTTTCTGATCGAGAGGTTTGCTTTGATAAAGCTTAATTCTTCCAAACTAAATTAAGCCAAACCAAATTCCATAACAACTCAAATTAGCCCTAAATTGACTCTTAAAGTCCTAACTAGGTTAACTAAATTAACTAACTTCCCTAGTCATTAAAACATATGCTACGGTCCGTTAAAACTCACAATTAAAACTATCTTTAACATCCTCAACATGTTTAAGAATATTAATTGTGTTTACATCAAACTTTCAAACTGTCTTATCTGTCTGTGTTCTTAGGTTTTTCAAATTAAATGATTGTTCAATTTTATCTGGTCTGAGCTTCACATTATTAATAAGGTATTTCAATTCACTGTACTCTTTCAAAGAACCTAGATACCTTCAATAAATATTAGCTATTATCAGGGTTAAATGACAGTTTATCACTTTTCATTATAAACCAAAAATAAGCTAATGTTTATCTGAAGAGGGTGTAGTTAAAATAACTAATAGTTATTTCCAAACGCTACAACTGTAAACATTTAAACATCACCATTGATTACCTTTCTTATTATTTTGTGTCATTCACTTATGATTTTTACTTATAATATTTGATTAACCGTATCATTTCACAAAGTCATTATAGCACATTCAACATATTATTTAGTATAGCAACTACAATACTGTCTCTAATTATTGTCTCTCAAGCTAAGAGGCGCAGGCGGACTTCAGGTATTTCTACACCATCTTTAATGCTCCTGACATTTTCCAACTTAATCATTTAAACTCTGTTGCATGTTACCCTGAAAAAACGCATTGTTTACCATCAGATATTTAGATATTTACAACTATCATGGATGGATTAGTCATAAACAAAGAAAAGATCATGGCACAAACAGCTGTTTCAATTCACCAGAAACAACTGTTGAGATGCAATAGAGAAACTGTTCCTACCAAATCAAGATGTAAAATGTCCAAAGTGTGTAAACAGCTGGGAATGAAAATAGTTCTGTTTACCTGAAACCCTGCTGTTTGTGAAACCATATTTATGATTTTTTTTTACTTCAGTCATAAACATAATCACACTTCCTTTATAATTGTCCTTTTTCTTGTTCAATTCCTGCAGTCACATGTGACTTCTGTCAAATATGTATCAGTGAGAAATTAACTGAAAAAAGTGGTTTACAGAAGATCACTCAATAAACAAGTATATGTGCTTAAATAGCCTGTTTTCACATGTAGTAACTCATTGCTTCTTGGAGGAACACTTCAGGTCTCCAGGTATTCTTGTGTCAGTGCAGGTGTGTCTGCTTAACCTGAGGTCGGGTCTCCATCTGTGAGAAGTATCAGGATAGATGCTGAACCCTCTCTGGGATGTGCGTTCAACATACGTGCTCCTTCCAACACGGCATCATTAATGTTTGTTCCTAAAAAGAAGTCAGATGTTTTAGTGCCATCCTGGTAACAGATATTTACATTCCAAAATTCTCACCTCCATCAGCCTGAATACGCTCTGCAAAATTCTTGGCTCCCTCCAAATTTGAGCTAGTGGCCTGAACGAGTTCTCGTTTCCAGTAAGAAATTCTACTACTAAAAGTGATGAGACCAAAGAAGTCATCTTCATCCAAGTCGTTCAAAATGTGGATCAGAGCACTGCGAGTCTGTGTCAAAGGAAAACAAATACATTCACATAAGTAGAAAAGAAACTGTGACTTTTATCCTGGATATGTTTTGGGTGCATGCTCAAATAATGTACATAATCTGTGAAATAAATTAAAGATTTAATCTTCAAATTATTCACCTGCTGAATTTTTCTGCCATTCATTGAGCCACTTTCATCAATGAGAAAAACAATATTTTTGGGTATTCGAGGAAGACTTGATGGAGCAAAATGATGCACGAAGTATCCGTCTGACGTCTAGAGAGAGAGAACGACGTTTAACTGGTTAAAANCATTGGAGCAGGTGGGGGGAGACTTGGGGTCTTCACACACCCCTGTTCTCTGCTTGCTGCCTGGGGCCTGGAGTGGAGCGGGCTGTCTGGTCGGGGTCTGCGGTGGGGGGCTGCTCGGCTGCGGCGGGGTGCGCGGTGGTCTGCTTATCCCCACTTCAGTAAGGGAGGGACCATCTTTTGGATCTCAGGGCCGGCTTCACCCTCAGGGCGCTGGTCCCTGGTCCTGAACATAGAGTGTGCATGGGGAGCGAGAGTGGGTTTATAGCGTCTATTGTGTGTCTTGGTATGTTTGCAGGAATGTGTGTGTGCACGCATGAGGGAGGGAGAGTGATTGTGTATGTGTGTGACTGTTTTTCTGTCAGGTTTCGTTCCCCCCCCTCTCTCTGTGACATGCTAGGCCCTCCTCAGCAGAGACTATCCTCCCTGGCTGCGCCTCGGCATTGGTGGTGCCTTTCTCCAGTGGCGTGCTGGGGTGTCTCGGGGTCTGGGTCTGGGTGCTGGGGGCATCTGCCTGCTCTTCTTCCTGTGGCTGCCTGGTGGGATCTGGGCCCCCGGGGGTGGTCGGGCCTCTGCTGGGGCTGGTTCGCTCCTGGGTCTCGGGTCTCTGGTTCCGGCTAGATCTACCCTGGATGGCCGGCTGCAGGCGGTGCCTGTGAGCTCCTAGCCGCGGCCCCCCAGGGGCTCTAGCGCGGCGACTGCCGGGGGGCCCACGTGGGGTGAGCCTCTGCGCCCTCTGGGGGAGAGTTTAGCGACTGCCCTGATGGCGGTCTCCCTGGGGTGTCCGTGCCCTGGGTGGCCTATGGACGTCTGGGGCCTGGACCTCCTCCACGTCCCCCATGGGCCTTGGGGACGGGTCTGTGGCTCCTCGAACTTATTATTGAATGTTTCAATAGAGAAACCTTACATAAACAAGCGCACATGTATACACACAGGTGATCACAAGGTGCTCACATAAAGACGGACTCAGGTGTTTTCAGACACATTGACTGGGGCTGTGGTTGACACTGAACTCTCTTGAACTGGTGTATACGTATACATTTAAAGAATATCACAACTGTTGTGTATTCATATGCTGTTTGTTGCTGTTGTATCTTTTCTCCCCGTTTTGTTTGTTTGTGCTTTATTTACAGGTCTAGAAGTGGACTCTTCACGTCTCTTGTTCTCTTCTTTTTCTGTTTACTTTCTCCCCCATCCCTCTTTCTGTACCCTTCCCTTCACTTTCAGGCTCCGTGTCCAATCAACCATAAAAACATTCTAATAAAGATTTTGGGGGTTATATTTAAACAAAAATCAGGAGGAGTTTTATAGCAGTGGCTGTAACCTCTCACCTGAAACAGCAACACTGTTGGGCTTGTTTTTGGCACTCAGACATTATTCTGTTTGCTCCACAGCCGGACAGGACACGGGGTTAAAAAAAAAAAAAAAAAAAAAAAAAAAAGAAATGCACCCACGCCTGCAAACCACATAAACCAGGTTTATACAGTGTAGATGATTATGTTTTGCTTTTTTTTTTAACAAGACTAGAAGCATTTTATTAACTAGACTAATGAATAATAAACCTAATTATTTAATTATTACTGTTTCAAATTATTTACCATACCAAAACCAAATTTGATGTGTATAGCAGGAATGAAAAATATTAAATTGTTTTTTTAAATAATTGAACATTTTAAACCCTTGTTAGTGTGATGGCCTTTAACTTTGAGTCAGATCATCATGTAGAATTTCAAAGATGACTTTCTTAAGTAACACGTAAGATCAAAATAAAATTGAAATAAAGAATCCCAGGGTGTTGTACCTGTTTGTCTGCATGTGTTCTGGTGATGGCATTAATCATGCTAGTGCTCAGTCCTCCTTTCACATCAATGTAACTGATGCCAGCTTTTTCATAGATGTACACGTCAACCTGGCAGAGAGGACAATAAAACAGTGGTACATTTTATGGAAGAGGTTGTTTTAGTTTTTCTGGATGATCAACATACCTTGAAGTCTTGGACAGGCTGCATGGGTCGAGCGTGGATCAGCAGCTCATATTTGCCTCGTGTGCGTTTCAGTAGTTCCTCATATGTGAGCTCAAAGGTGACCTTTTTGTGAGCCGCCACAGTTACAGAGGTTTTAAACTCCTCAATGGTTCTCCCTACAGAGCTGCAAGAGAAACATTCATCACTGGATGGAGCTGCTCTAAGATGAAGGAATGGTTTTGAATATTCTAAAGATCTGGGACATGCCTGAGAATGCAGAAAATCCTGATGTACGCTAGCCTGGTAAACCAGACTATAGTCTGCAGAGCAGAACTGACAGTCTAGTATATTAGGCTAGATGTATGCCTTTTTCTACTCAAAATTCCAGATGCATCATGAAACTGCTCATGGAAATGTGTGCAACCTCAAGCCCACTACATATCTGGTGTGGTCTGCATGTTTGTAAAGGTATGTGTCTGCTTGTTGGGCAAGTTACTTCAAAACTGTAATGCATTATTTATTACTATCATTTTAAAGTAATTTGTTACATTATAATATTACTGTATTTTAAATGTAAGGCATTACACTACTACTGTATTACTTGTAGTTACTCTCACCAAAAGAAAACTGTAAATATGAATTTGACCATCTAAATGTAGCTCATTCCACATCCAGTGGAAGGTGATGTGATGGATACATGGAGAGATATCCATCCATCCATCCATCCATCCATCCATCCATCCATCCATCCATCCATCCATCCATCCATCCATCCATCCATCCATCCATCCATCCATCCATCTGAGGGAGCCTGTGCACATGGGGAGTTCCTATTCATTAGTTTGTCTCCTACCTCCACCTGTCTGCTCCTCCTCCTGCAGCAGACGCTGCATGACGTGTACTTTGCTCGGTGTGCGAGAGAGAGTGAACTCTCCAACTTCTGATGTGAATAATCTAGTCTGTTAGAGCGACTCTTTATCACGAAACTTCTCAGTTCACTTCAGTTTCCGAGTGGCGGCCTTGGTTACCATGAGCGCGCACGACTTGGGCAGTTCACGCGACTTGTGCGCGCTCCTCCGACACAGTTCAGAACCACGCATGAGTTTGCTGCATGACCCAGACAGAACCGGACTCATCTCTGCTCTGTCTGACTACAGGAAGTGAAACATTTGGCGCTGAGTGACGTTTCTCCTCTGGAAAACCACCACTTCAATCTGGGTTAAACATGCACTGTAATGCGTGTTACTGACGTTGTACTGAGTAAAATATTATAGATTTTTTTCTGTAATGCCTTACATTACCACGTTACAGAAAAAAGCAATGCATTACAGTAATTAATTTTGTAACTCGTTACTCCCAACACTGTTGGTCTGTTTGGCAATACTTATTGGGTATGCAGTGTTTGATGTGCCTCTGCCTCATTTTAGTATCCCACTCAAGTTTGGTAAAGTTTCCCTTCATTACTAAGTGTACAAACATGATTTTTGACCATGCAGAGAAGAAAATCACACCTGCAGGTTGATTTGCACATCACTCATCTACAGTATGCTTAATCATTGATGAAGATATACAGAGAAAACATGCTTGAGATTTGTGTTTACAGACAGTTTGATACATCTGGAATTATTTGGGCAAGCAGAGTTTTTTAGATTTTGGCCTACACTGTGTTTTAGAAGAAAATCCATGCAAGCCTTACATGAGGCCCCTGAAGGTAAGAAAGTTGAAAATTCATTGATGTTACTGTAAAAGGGAAGAAGATATTTAAAATTAAACAAGCACATGTATGAAACCTTATTCAAAAATTCCTGTCTCATGAAGACAGGAAAGAATGGGTGGAGCTACAGGCTGCGATCCTCACCAGGGGAGTTTGAGATACTTCAGCCTTCAAGGCCAGTTAGGGAAGCCAAATTCCAGATTACAAATTTGTTTAGAGTAGGCAGAAATGTATTTGCATTATTACCTTCTGTCCTTTCCCCGTCATCAAATGCCCAAACAACTGAAACAGGGGAATTAATGACCCTCAAGCCGAGCTAGAGCTTTCTCCGAGTTGGCACCAGGTTACCAGGTTGGTTACCAGGTTGCGCACCAGTTCGCTAAGATCCTCAATCTTACGATTCAGATCTTGCAGCGCCAAAGTTTGAGCCCCTCCAGCCCGACACACTCCGTCAGTGAGAGTGGGCAGCTTGCCAATTGAACCCATCTTCTCCGAAGGTTTGTGGTATCCCAGATATCCACAAGCACCAATCAGCAGAAATCCAGTAACCATAATCCCAATCATGTAAACATTTTCAGAGTCCTCGATAGAAAGCAGCGAGAGGCACACGATCTTCCTTTCGCCCCAGGAATCCATCATGTACCCAGCCGGGTGCTTTGAATCAGGACATGTTGGTTCACCGTTCGAAATGTGGAAAAAATCTTGTCAATTGCGTTGATTGACCAGCTCACCAAATCCATGATCCAGAGGGGAATGCAGACGGGTGCTCCAGATAGATTTCACAGGACAAAAAGCAACTGGGCAGACAGGGTAGGGAGGGAGGGAGAAGGAAAAAGCGTCCAAACTCCTCGACAGCCGGAAGAACATTGATAATTAATTTATCAGAAAATCTACCTGACAATCCCAGCACTTTGGCCCCTGGACACAGCCTGATAGTACTGCTGCTCAGCCTGCTCCTTAGTTTTCACAACTCCATCGTACACGTCATCATCCATAAACCTGGAGAGAACAAAGGTTTTGATTTGAATCCTGAGTAGACTTTCTTTAGTTTTGCTACCATTATATACATATCATTTTGATACCGGTATATACTGTAAGACATGTTTTTTCTTCACATACATTCTGAATTTGCTGATGAAGGCATTCTTGGGAATCTGAACGTGGAATTCAATGTTTTTAGACTCATCCTGACTATTGGTGACACGGCTTGTGATGGTGGTGGTGGCATAGCGGCTGCTCACAGTGGAGTTGATGTGAAACCTTCTGATGTCCCAGTTATTCTGCAAATAGACAAAATTTATTTTTTTTAAAAAGGAAAAGAAACAGAAATCAACCCCCCTGCCAGAAAATCAGCTGTCCAAATATTATAAAAACCAAAGCATATAGATGAAATCTTACTGGAGCAGCTTCAGAAACACCTCATTCTATTGATTTTTTTTGTAATATAAAAGGTCACACTGGCTATGGACATGTCTAAACACTGCTGTGCATTTGGCAAATATTGTACAAAATAGCTATTCTGTGTTTGTTCTAACACATTTTCATTGAAAATGAATCTCCATTGTTAACAATTATTTGTAAAACGTATTTTAACAGGCTAGTGTCCCCATTTCTTCCATTAGTTGATTTTTTATTAGTCATAACTTTACCACATACAAGACTAGCTCCTGCAACACAACAGGACAAACTGTAGTTCTGATTATTATAAGAAAAAGTTTGTCTGATTAGTTTGAAGGATGTTTCTGTTTAATTTCATGATAAAATGAGATATGTAAACACATAACGACTGTAAAGGCAAAAACAAACAACAGTAATCAAACATTTAGGATTTAAAAACCTTAAACCGGCCTTGTTCTGTTTAACTGAGACAGAGTTCAGCGTGTGCAAAGTGATGCTGAGACAAACACAAAAAAGGTCATTAATCATGATTTTAGTTAAAATGATCAAGTGATCAAATATAAATATTCCATAGATTCTATAGTGAGATTGTACCTTCATTGGTTGTGAAGCAGCCAAAGTCAGCAGCAACCAGAAGAGTGTGAGCTGCAGCACAGCTCTCCCCATGTTTCCTCACAGAAGACTCAGCTGGAACTGTTCTATAAAATCAACATTTATGTCTACAGCCCTTTTATACACAAATCAGTCTCAATCTCCTCCTCCTACAGCCTCATCATTTATGTGAGTAAAAAACAAAGTAATTTACTGAAACGCAGCTTTGTGTGTGTGGGTGTGTGACCTTTACTGTTGACACTCAATGTCCAGTCTGTGCACTTTACCATGAATTAATCACAACTCTTTTTGTGCCATGAAAGAAAACACTATAGTTTCAAAACAAAAACAAACATTTTGACTTAATTTATATCTCGTCTCGTCTCGTCTTCTTCCGCTTATCCGGGTCCGGGTCGCGGGGGCAGCATCCCAATTAGGGAGTTCCAGACAGTCTTCTCCCCAGCCACTTCTACCAGCTCCTCCGGCAGGATCCCAAGGCGCTCCAGGGCCAAACCAGAGATATATTTTCTCCAGCGTGTCCTGGGACGACCCGGGGGCCTCCTGCCGGCAGGACATGCCTGAAACACCTCCCTGGGGAGGCGTCCAGGGGGCATCCTAACAAGATGCCCGAACCACCTCAGCTGGCTCCTTTCGACATGGAGGAGCAGCGGTTCTACTCCGAGTCTCTCCCGGATGTCCGAGCTCCTCACCCTATCCCTAAGGCTGAGCCCGGCCACCCTGCGGAGAAAACTCATTTCGGCTGCTTGTATCCGCGATCTCGTTCTTTCGGTCATTACCCAGAGCTCATGACCATAGGTGAGGATTGGGAGGTAGATCGACCGGTAAATCGAGAGCCTTGCTTTCCGGCTCAGCTCCTTCTTCACCACAACAGACCGGTTCAGCGTCTGCATCACTGCAGATGCTGCCCCAATCCGCCTGTCGATCTCCCGCTCCCTCCTTCCCTCACTCGTGAACATGACCCCGAGATACTTGAACTCCTCCACTTGAGGCAGGATCTCTCTCCCGACCTGGAGTTGGCAATCCACCCTTTTCCGACCGAGAACCATGGCCTCAGACTTGGAGGTGCTGATCCTCATCCCAGCCGCTTCACACTCGGCTGCGAACCTCCCCAGCAAGAGCTGTAGGTCAGAGCCCGATGAAGCTAGGAGGACCACATCATCTGCAAAAAGCAGAGACGAGATTCTCCTGTCACCAAACTCAACACCCTCCACACCACGGCTGCATCTAGAAATCCTGTCCATAAAGGTTATGAACAGGACCGGTGACAAAGGGCAGCCCTGGCGGAGTCCAACCCTCACTGGAAACAGGTCCGACTTACTGCCGGCTATGCGGACCAGACTCACACTCCTCTGGTACAGGGACTGAATGGCCCTTAACAAAAGACCATCCACTCCGTACTCCTGGAGCGCCCCCCACAGGGTGTCCCTGGGGACACGGTCATAAGCCTTCTCCAAATCCACAAAACACATGTGGATTGGTTGGGCAAACTCCCATGACCCCTCCATCACCCTAGCGAGGGTAAAGAGCTGGTCCACAGTTCCACGACCAGGACGAAAACCACATTGCTCCTCTTCTATCTGAGGTTCAACTATCGACCGGACCCTCCTCTCCAGTACCCTGGAGTAGACCTTCCCAGGGAGGCTGAGGAGTGTGATCCCCCTATAGTTGGAACACACCCTCTGGTCCCCCTTCTTAAAAATGGGAACCACCACCCCGGTCTGCCACTCAACAGGAACTGCCCCCGATGACCACGCAATGTTGCAGAGACGTGTCAACCACGACAGTCCTACAACATCCATAGCCTTGAGATACCCAGGTCGGATCTCATCCACTCCCGGGGCTCCGCCACTGCATAGTTTTTTGACTACCTCAGCGACTTCTGCCCCAGAGATTGGACAGTCCGTCCCCAGGTCTCCCAGCTCTGGTTCCTCATAGGAATGTGTGTCGGTGGGATTGAGGAGCTCCTCAAAGTATTCCTTCCACCGCCCGACTATAGCCCCAGTTGATGTCAGCAGCTCCCCGTCCCCACTGTAAACAGTGTGAGCGAGTTGCCGCCCTCCTCCCCTGAGGCGTCGGATGGTTTGCCAGAACCTTTTTGGAGCCGACCGATAGTCTTTCTCCATGGTCTCGCCGAACTCCTCCCATGCTCGAGATTTTGCCTCGGAAACTGCCACTGCTGCACCCCGCTTGGCCCTCCGATACCCATCAGCTGCCTCTGGAGACCCACAGACTAGCCATGCCTTGTAGGCCTCCTTCTTCAGCCTGACGGCTCCCCTAACCTCTGGTGTCCACCAGCGGGTACGGGGGTTACCGCCACGATTGGCACCGGCTACCTTGCGACCACAGCTAGCAACAGCCGCCTCAACAATCGCAGAGCGGAACAAGGCCCATTCGGACTCAATGTTCCCCACTGCTCTCGGGACGCGGTCGAAGCTCTGCCGGAGGTGGGAGTTGAAGACCATCTTGACAGGCTCTTCTGCCAGGCGTTCCCAGCAGACCCTCACTATACGTTTGGGTCTACCAGGTCTGCGTAGCATCTTCCCCTGCCATCTGATCCAACTCACCACCAGGTGGTGATCAGTTGACAGCTCCGCTCCTCTCTTCACCCGAGTGTCCAAAACATACGGTCTCAGGTCAGATGATACAACTATAAAGTCAATCATCGACCTGTAACCTAGGCTGCCCTGGTACCAGGTGTACCGGTGGGCATCCTTATGTTTGAACATGGTGTTCGTTATGGCCAAACTGCGACTTGCACAGAAGTCCAAAAACAGAACACCACTCGAGTTTAGATTGGGCGGGCCGTTCCTCCCAATCACGCCCCTCCAGGTCACGCTGTCATTGCCCACGTGAGCGTTGAAGTCTCCCAGCAGGACTATGGAGTCCCCAGTAGGAGCGCTATCCAGCACTCGTCCCAGGGACTCCAAAAAGGGTGGGTACTCTGAGCTGCTATTTGGTGCATAAGCACAAACAACAGTCAGGACCCGTTCCCCAACCCGAAGGCGCAGGGAAGCTGCCCTTTCGTCCCCCGGAGAAAACCCTAACATACAGGCAGAGAGTCTTGGGGCTAACAGAAAGCCCACCCCAGCCCTCCGCCTCTCACCCGGAGCAACTCCAGCATACAAGAGAGTCCAACCCCTCTCAAGGACTCGGGTTCCAGAGCCAACGCTATGTGTCGAGGTGAGCCCGACTATATCTAGCCGGTATCGCTCAGCCTCTTCCACAAGCTCCAGCTCCTTCCCCGCCAGAGAGGTGACGTTCCATGTCCCGATAGCCAGTTTTTGTGTCCGGGGATCGGACCGCCAAAGCTCCCGCCTTGGTCTGCCATCCGATCCACATTGCACCAGACCCTTCATGTTCCTCCTGCAGGTGGTGGGCCCACAGGTGGATGAGCCCATGTATCCAGTTCGGGCTGGGCCCGGGCGGGCCCCATGGGCTAAAGCCCGGCCACCAGGTGCTCGCTCACGGGCCCCAACCCCAGGCCTGGCTCCAGGGTGGGACCCCGGTAACCCTCCGGCCCGGGTACACTGGCTCGATGATTGTACTTGCATGAAGAGTCTTTTGAACCGCACTTTGTCTCACCCCTCACCTAGGACCAATTTGCCATGGGTGACCCTACCAGGGGCACAAGTGCCCCAGACAACATGGCTCCTAGGATCATTAGGGCACTCAAACTCCTCCACCACGATAAGGTGACGGTTCACGGAGGAGCTTAATTTATATCACAAACAAAATATTAGACAAGTAGTCTATGAGAGAAATTTTTCATGCAATCAAATCATTTATTTTTGGCATATTTAACTTTTAGCAAGTATATGACTAGTTGATGCAACTTGCAGTTTGATGCAACTGGTTGCCAACTTTGTTCACCAAACTCTGCTCCTTGCTGTTTGCCTACATTTTCACTTCATCTTTGCACAAGACAACTTCGTTTCCTACAAAATGAGGTGTTTTTATAAAAGCATTTGCTAAAAGCAGTCACACAGGTTTGTTTTTAAATGTATTCACTGTTGTTGATCAGTAGGAAATACAGATATTTTCTCAAGGCTCACAGAAAACATTTGACCAAAAAGATGAGTCTCTGTCTAAACATTGACCGACCTTTATGAATGTATGAAAGCTTACACCCTGTTTGTTGGTGGTTAAATGGCCTTCCAGATATAAATCATTGCAATAATTTCTGGTAACTCAGTACAAACAGGATATAATGTACACAAATGTGCTTTCATTTTCTTTATGTATAAACTACATTTTTTTATTTAAGGATTAAATTTCACACATTCTTTACTGATTGAGATGATTGACACAATCAGAGGTTAAATCAACACCAAGCTGGAGCAATGAGCTCAAATTACATGTTTACAAGCTGCAGCTCTAATTCTGTTGCAGAGTTGGCTTTCATTAGTTAGCTTTGTTTTTAAAAGCTGCATCTTGTCCAATGAGAATTATTCATTAGATGAGTATTTCAGTAAATTCAACAATACATTTATTAGATTACACATAATTTGATTTGTAAGTAATGCTTTTGATGTCATCAGGCTCCATTTGAACAAAAAAGAAGAAGCATTGAAAATGCAGAAAACAACACATCTGAAATATTGATTTTCTGTTATTTCTTTGAGATGTCTCTCACAGTGCACTTGAGATGTCTCTCACAGTGCACATTATTTCATTAAGTCATGAAATTCATCATTTCCCTCCACAAAAATGGTTAAATTTGTGTAGTGAGGAAATCCTCCAGGGGTCTCTGCAGAGCATGATCAGGTGAAACGAGCCAGCAGTTTAATTCCACAGGAAGGGATTTACTGTAGTCGTCAGCAGAAGACCTGCAAAATAAATAAATGAATTAAATAAACATCTGTTTTTAGTGAACAAATGCAAACTGTTTAAAATGTACCTTGTGACAGGAATAGGTTTTCCCTTGATTGTCAGTTTAGTGCCACGACGCTGATGAATCTCCTTATAATCTGCAGGATTTAAAGCTGCACAACAACAAAAACACAAGACACAACAGTAAAAAGCTCCATCAACCAACACAACTCAGTGGAAATATTCTTAAAGTGATGCTGATCATTTTAACAAGTGCAGAAATATGAAAATATTGCAAAGATTTAAACACAAACACTATTTTCTCTCACCTAAAAGTCCTTGTGTGTTGCTGACAGATGGCCATCTTACCAAAACAGGCCAAAGGAATTTGTTGCCGTTCTTCTCGTGAATTAAGATGTTCAACTCCATGTCTCCAGAAATAACACTGATTTCTCTTTCCCGTTTGTATGCTGTCACACTAGAAAGATGAACACAACCTGGTATTAACCTCTGCTGCAGAAACCTTGACGATTACAGTAGATTTGTCTGATCTTGTCATTTCAGCCTTGTTGTGGTTCAATAAGGGGTCACAAATTTTTGAACCAGTTACACACAGGAAAAATGGTCCATTGTTGAGCATTTTTCTTCCAGGTTCTTTTGCAAACTAAAAGAAGTTCCCTTCACTTCACTTTGCTTTTCTTTGCTTATCCAGGCTGCATTCCAAGTAGAGCATCCCAGACCACACTCTCCCTGGCCATGTCCACCAGTTCCTCCGCTGGGATCCCCAGGTGTTTCCAGGCCAGCCTGGAGATGTACTTCATTCAGGTTGTCCTGTGTCGACCTGGGGACTTCTTGCTGGCAGGACATGCTTGAAACACGGCCCCAGGGAAGTGTCTGTGGCATCCTGACCAGATGCCCAAATCACCTCAACTGACTCCTCAATGTAGAGGAGCAGTAATTCAACTCTGAGTCCCTTGCAAATTTCCAAGCTCCTCACCTTTCCACTTAGGCTGAGGTCAGCTAACCTGTGGAGGAAACTCATTTCAGCAGTGTATCCACACTTTGTATCCACAATCTCATTCTTTCGGTCATTGCCCAAAGCTTATGACCATAGGTGAGGACTCGGATGTAGATCAACATGTAAATCGAGAACCTTACTTTCTGGCCCAGCTCCCTCTTCACCAGAGCAGAGCAGTTCACCATCTGCATCCCTGCAAATGCTGCCTCAATCCACTTGTTGATCTCCCACTCCCTCTTTCCCTTACTTGTGAATAAGACTCCAACACATTTAAACTCCTCCACTTATAGTAATAATAATGGATTAGATTGATATAGCGCCTTTCAGGACACCCAAAGCGCTTTGACAGAAGCATCATTATTCATTCACACTCTGGTGGTGGTAAACTATGACAGACATCTGTAGTCACAGCTGCCCTGGGGCACTCTGACTTAAGCGAGGCTACCATTCTGCGTCATCGGCCCCTCTGACCACCACCAACTTTCACACACAGGCAAGTTGGGTGAAGTGTCTTGCCCAAGGACACAACGACAATGTAACCCAGACGAAGCTGGGGATTGAATCGGTGACCCTCCGGTTACCAGACCAGCCACTCTACCAACTGAGTTATACGCCGCCCCACTTAAGGTAGTAAATCTCCTCCAACCTGGAGTAGGCAAGTAATCATCCCAGTCGCTTCACGCTCAGCTGCAAACCTCCCCAACAAGACCTAGTAGGACCACGTCATCTGCAAAAAGCAGTGGTGAGATCTTCTTGCCAACAAACTCAACACCCTTCACACCACGGCCGCACCTAGAAATTCTGTCCATAAAAGTTATGAACAAAGAGCAGCCCTGGTGGAGGCCAACCCTCACCAGGAACAGGTCTAAATTACTGCCAGCTATGTGGACTAAACTCGCACTCCTCTGATGCAGTGACTGAATGGCCCTTAGCAAAAGCATATCAACCCTATAATCTCGGAGCACCCACCACAGGGTGCCCCTCGGGACACAGCCATCAGCCTTCTCCAAATTCACAGAACACATGTGGATTGGTTGAGCAAGCTCTCATTCCCCCTCCATCATCCTAGCAAGGGTAAAGAGCTAGTCTATGGTTGTAATGGCCACGACAAAAACCACATTGCACCTCCTCAATCGAAGATTCAACCATTGACCGGGCCCTCCTGTCCAGTACCCTGGAGTAGACCTTTCTATGGAGGCTGAGAAATGTGATCCCCCTCTTTGGAGTCGATCAATACTCTTCCTCTATGACCTCACTGAACTCCTCCCATGCGACTGCTGCACCCCACTTGGCCCTCCAATATCTGTCTGCTGCTTCTGGAGACACACAGACCAGCCATGCCCTGTAGGCTTCCTTCTTCAGCCTGACAGCTCCCCTAACCTGATGTCCACCAGTGGGTACAGGGGTTACTGCCACAACTGGCACTGGCCACTTTGTGACAACAGTTAGCAACAGCCGCCTCAACAATCACAGAGCGGAACAAGCTGAATCAATGTCCACACTGCTCTCAGGACGCAGTCAAACTTTGTCGAGGTGGGTCTTGAAGACCATCTAGACAGGCTCTTCTGACAGGTGTCCCTAGCATACCCTCACTATACGTTTGGGTCTGCCAGGTCTGCTCGGCCTCTTTCCCTGCCATCTGATCCAGCTAAACCACCAGGTGGGGACCAGTTGACAGGTCTGCTCCTCTCTTTATCCAAGTGTCCAAAACATACACTTGGAGGTCAGATGATACAACTATAAAGTCAATCATTGACTTGCAACCTTTGCTGCCTTGGTACCATACACCAATGGGCATTTTAATGTTTGAACACAGTGTTTGTTATGGCTAAACTGCGACTTGCAAAGAAGTTTAATAACAAAGCACCACTCGAGTTCAGATTTGGCAGGCCGTTCCTCACAGTCACACCCCTCCAAGTCATGCTGTCATTGCCCCAGTGAGTGTTGTTTCCCAGCAGGGCTATGGAGTCCCCAATTGGAGCACCATCTAGCACTAATCCAAGGGACTCCCAATTTGGGGGTACTTTCAGGTGCTACTTTTTGCATAAGGACAAACAATGAGGAACCTGTTCCTTGACCCAAAGGCACAGGGAAGCTACCCTTTCATGGAAGCTACCCTTTCATCCTCCTGGGTAGACCACAAAATACAACCAAAGAGTCTTGGAGCCAACAAAAAGCCCACTCCATCCCTCCACTTCTAACCCAGAGTGGCTTCAGCTAAGAAGATAGTCCAACCCCTCTCAAGGACTTGGGTTCCAAATCCAACGCAATGAGTCGAGGTGAGTCCAACTATACTGAGCCAGTTCTGCTCAATCTCTTCCACAAGCTCCAGCTCCTTCCCTGTCAGGGAGGTGACATTCCATGTTCCAATAGCCAGTTTTCATGTCTGGGGATCAGACCACTAAAGCCCTCACCTTGGTCCCCAATTACATTAGATTAGATTAGATTAGATTAGATCACTTTAATGACCACACAGCAAGCTGGTGGATTTTTTTTTTGCCAGTATATAGTATGGAGAAAGCAGGTTCCAACAATATGAAACACACACAAAAAAACCCCACAAACAAACAACACATAGTTATGCCGAATGTGAACAGTCCAGCCTAGTGGCCCTCATGATTTAAAATCCTTATGGCAGTGAGGATGAAGCTGTTCTTAAACTGGGTTGTTCTGGATGCAACTGACCTGTATCGTCTACCTGAGGGCAGTAGTTGGAAGGCATAGTGTGATGGGTGAGAGGTGTCAGAAATAATCCTGTGTGCACACTGTAGTGCACTTCTATGATGAAGCAGATCCAGGGAGGGGAGAGATGTTCCCATTATTGTTGATGCTCTAGCGGTGATTCTTTGTAATTCACAATGTATTGGACCCTTCATGTTCCTCCCGCAGGTGATGGGTCCACAGATACCCCTTTTCCACTGCCCTGGTTCCCGTGCCGGTTCCGAGTTCGGAACCAGTTCCGCACTTTTCCACTGAAGAAAACTGGTGCCGGTGTCTAAAAAACGGGTTCTGAACCGGCTCCTAAATGCTGCTGGTCCAGGCACAATAACTCGTGACGTGACATGTGGCGGGCGGAGTAATCCCACGAAGAAGAAGAAAAAAGAGATCTTTTGAGGAGAAGATGGCGGACACCCAAAGCTCAGTAACGTTGAGTGCGGAGGAAATCAAAGCACTTCTAGCAATCTGGACATCGGCTGAAATCCAGCAGAAGTTGGAAAGTGCCACCAGAAAAAAGGTGTATGAAGAAGAGGGGAACTGAAGCTTGCACGGTTCAAGCGAACAACGGACCAAATTGTTAATAAACTGAAAAAACTCAAGAAGTGCTCCAGTGACCTGTGACGTATTATCACGTGGCTCCCGCTGAGCTCCTGCATAGTGGAAATGCGGGCCGGTTCTCGGCAGCTCCTAGTTCAGAACCGGCCGAGCACCGGCACCTGGCACCAGCACCAGTGTAGTGGAAAAGAGGTAAGACTTGGATGAGCCCATGTAACAGATTCAGGCTGGGCCCAGACGGGCCCCATGGTGAAATCCTGGCCACCAGGGACTCGCTTACGGGCCCCAACCCCAGGCCTGGCTCCAAAGTGGAACCTTGGTAATCCTTCAGGTCAGGGACTCTTGGCTTTTGATTTTACATCTATGAGGAAGTTCAATACTCTGAATTGTGTTTATCTGGTTAAGTTAGTCACAAGTCAAACCTGTCTGACAAATGGCATCTGGCTTGTAAAATCACAACTGTGATCAAAATCAACAAAGAGATGAAGGCAGAAGCTTAAAAACTTGCACAATAATTTCCTTGTTTCTTTTTTAACTCTATTATTTTAACAAATATTTAATACCAGTAAGTACATAGTTATTTAACAGATTTAATGCTAAACACAATGTGAGGAGAAGTTATTTTCAGTAGCAAGTCCATAAAGAATAAAATACAATCACTGCAATACAGTCCAGCTGTGGATGCTGAACAACTGCTAAAGACTTTCATCTATTTATTTTTTAATAGAAAGAATTCATGCATGGACACGCTTTGCCTAGTAATAATTATATTTTGAAATCTATCTTGTGTTTTAAAATTTTTGGGGGGATAAATTAAGAAAAGTGTATTATTATTATTATTATTATTTATTATTATTATTATTATTATTATTATCATCATCATTGTTGTTAATATTATTATTGTTATTATTATTATTATTTCTGACCATTATAATTCAGTCACCTTCCACTTATGCTGAATTCTTGTCCAGCGTAGCCTGTTGTATACTGTCCCTCCTGAACAGCTATCGTCTCTGTGTCCACTTCAACAAGGTGGTCAGCCGTGATGTGGACGATAATTTTGGTGAAGCCCCCGTTTGTTTCTGAATCCAGCTCACCATTTATATACAGCTCTGAGACAAAGAGGTGAAACTAAGATCAATAAATCAGAATATTAAGGTGGGAAACCCAATAGATGCATAAAACTAAAGACAGTCTTTAAACAAAACAAAACATTCCACTTTGTGGTGGTGCAAAGAGAAACTCTACTGACCCCTGCTGGGATGGTAAAGAAGTTTAAGGATGGCAGATCCACTGATGTCAAAACACAGAGGGTCTGAATGATTGACAGCATTCAGCAAAAATCTGTGGGTAAGAGGAGCTGGAAGGACAGAGACTCTGAGTTAGAAAATAAACAGCTTTTACTACCAGCAACAGTTAAAATAACTAAAGATGACACTTTAAATAATTTTAATAATAATAAATAGATACATTCCAATGTTTACAAAAGATTATTTATAAAACTAGATACTTTACCAGGTATTGTTGTCGAAGGAGGAGGAGGACTATGATAGGTGTGCAAGAGAGGCATCATAGCTGTCAACAACATTTTCAAAATGGTGATTTATTAGCTAACAATAGATATCTAGTAAAGTCTCAGTGTCGTGGGGTTAATCATTGTGTAAACACTCAATAATTGCCTGAAATTAATCAACTTTGCTGATATTATCTTGAATCTGGATAATGTATGCTAATAAAACTTATAGAATACTGACTTGGGAGAAACTCTACTAAATGTTGGTCACCTGACAATCTGCCATCTTGAAAAAAAAAAAAAAAAACCAGGGCAACAAAAAAACAAAAAAAAAAAGCAAAAAACAAATTACACTCAGAGGAATCCAGAATCTAAAAATGGTTTCATGTCACTGAAATCTGTGTGAGAATTAATGATGAACTTTAATAATTTGTCTAAATATGAAACCAGCAGGAAACAACTGGATGTAAAACTACAAAGTGTTCAGAGAGTTGGTCAAAACCCTCTGTCTGGAATCAGGCCAGATTCTAGACTCAGGTCAGGTTTTGTGGCCTAAGATGACTCATGTTTTGTAACAGCAAGAAATTCTAAATTTGATCCAAAGAAGAACCATATTTTTGAATCCAGCTCCAGTTTGTTAGAACTGCTAAATTAAACTCAACATCATCTACATGCCAAGTCCAACAGCTTTACCAGAGAGAGAGCTACTGGGACCAGTCTCCGACTAGTCTAACCCATCGATCACCAAGGCCATCAAGTCACCGTCCGAGTCCTGGGTATGAACTCGTTAAGGCAGACTTCTCAAGACAGCCTGGATCCATCAGGAGCTGAAATCTGGTACAGTAGTCCTTGGCCAAATGATGTCAGATTGCTTATCATAATTGATCAATAATCAGTAATTCCCTTTGCAACCCAAAATAACCTTTTTCTAGAGTCAATCTGATTTTAAAGGTCTAACAGTGTTATCGTAGTTTATGAGACATTATACTTCGTTAGATACTTTTAATATTTGATTGACAGTTTATTAAGTCTAACTACTTTACAACATTACATATTTAAGATCAAGTTAGGGGCCCCTTTTTTGTACTGCCATCTACTGCTAGGAGTTTAATCCTTCTGATGATCTGTGGCAATGTCTCACTTTGTTACACTCTAAAAATTTGTAAAAAAACACAGTTTGGACTATATATGCCCTAATGGGGACTCAGACAAAACTGAAGGCTTATCCATCACGAGATGGACCAAAAACTGTGTGTTGTAAATAAAAAACCTGCTGCTGACTGACTTGCTGTGGGTTTGTGAAGCTTTGCCCGTAATGTATCTTCAAGGTCATCAGAACGTGCAGACATTACAACTTGTAGAGACTTCAGGAGTTTACCTGCAAAACAGACATTTTTTTATATACCAGTCAAAAACCATCCACAAATTTTTCTAAGTTGCTCTCCCTTCTCATGTTCCTCCTGTTGTGGCAGATGAAGGTGGTGATGATGATGTTGATGATGATGATAATGGTAGTGGTGGTAGTTGTGCTAAAGGTTCAGCAGATATGAGGATTTATATATGTGCACATGCTGGATGGACGGTATCCAAACTCTTCTCAAAATCCTCCATCTCCTCTTAGGATGAGTTGAAGTCAAAAACAATCTCAAATGGTTCAACAGATGTATGTTTTGTCGTTATAAAGAAAAACTGTTGGCATTTTTGTCAAGTAAAAAGATGCTAATGCACTCCTGATTTTCAGCAGATAGCGACTCTCATATCCCTCATTGATATCAGGTGCTGCGTGACCTGACCTCTAATAATGATTTCAATTTTCCCCCCCACAAAATTAATTTGGAATTTCCTCGTGAACAATTTATGAATAAAAATAACATTACAAAATTGATTTGGCAGTAAACCTGCAGCTTGCTCCCTAGTGGTCATAGGGCCTTATGTACGTATCTGCAAAGTCTGTATAGCACAAAAAATGACACTGGTTGACCTTTCTATTGTGTGGTGTTGTTCTTAACAGAGGGTGTGTGTGTGATATTTCATACCATCAGGATGACCAGGATGATGAAGTGGCACGAATGATCCTAGAAAAAAAGTACAGTTGAGACTTTGCAACACTTTGGTCAGTTTATCTGGAAAGTGTCGTTTGACTGGACACCCTGATGTCCTCTGTCTGATCAATTGATGTTTTGTAACATGCTTTAAAATTTTCAATTATATATTGGAGATTTAGACTGAGAAAGATGTTTCATATAAATAACAGAATCTAGATAATAGTCACCTTTTGTGCACATGAGAGAAATCCCACTTAAGTCCCTTTTATATACTTTATGCTTCCTTTTTCTTATATAATAAAATAAATCTATATGTTTACGAGGAGAATGAAAGGAGCGTTTGACTTTAAATTGATATTGAGCTCAAATTTAATTAAAACTAAAGAAATGCTTACAGGATACCTACTGGGGGAGGAGAGGGAATGGGGAGGAGGATTACTAAAAGCTAAACAGTGGACAGAAAATAAATTTATCAATCCTATTTATTAGTTAACTATCACAAATAGCTCTGTAATACACTTTATTAGTTTGTATTTGTTCATATGGATCTTACCTGATAATTTCTTTGAAGAACGCATTGAAGGAGATGAAAAATACCCTAACTTTTGAAATTTCCGAATTGGGAGATGAGCTTGGGGTGGCCGTGGAGCATCCCCCTCCTTGGGTTTGTGAAGGACTTCTGTGTTGTTCTCCTGAGGTTTGGTGACCACCATGGATGTGAGCGGGGTCACAAAGCTGTACTTCAGAGACAGCTCCAAAGCCTCTTTCTTTGTCCTTTCTCTCTCTGGTCCAGACGACAGTAACCTGGTTCACAACATCTTATTAACATATGAGAACTGAGATCAAAAAGTATCACAAAATTTTAAAAAACAGTTTTATATTTTGATAGCACTTTTGGAATGGCTCCAGTTAGTACATGAATGCAAACATTATTTTAACAATGGTGCTCTTTGAAACTCAGAAATACTTGTATTCTAAAATATTGCAAATATAATAATACAAGCTTATTGCTGTCTAACATAATATTCAATACATTTTCTCTTCATACAAGACATATAAAATGGTGGTTTTTCTAGAAGTGTTTGCAATAATTAAAAGTAGAAATCAGACACTCCATCTCAGTTGAACACCACTTCCTTTTATTTTTTCTTACTCTCTTCACATCATCCTTTACTCCTTGTTACAGTGCCTGTAATTTTGCTGAGAAGGGGCACTCCAGTTTGTGCCAGCTGCTCCGCTGGCTACCCATTCAGCACCTTGGACAGCTGCACACTGAGGTGCCCCGCAACTGCTGCCACTTGAAAATCAGAGCAACGTTAAACGATGGAGACTCAGATCTCAGGTTGCTCAGATCTGTGCTGACATCCCCCTCTTTGTCTGTGGTCTCACAGTGGTTTAGTGGCAGTTTAGATTGGTGTTCTGGGTAGAATAGTGTACAGGGTTCTGCAAATTTAGTGCTTTTGTGCTTGTTATTTCTTGTAGTTTCCTCCACCCTTTTCTATCAGAGCGTCTATAGTTAGTTAGTTATTTAGTTTAGTTTTAGTGAGTTTCCTGGAAGTTATTTTCCCCAGGGTTTTGTGTTTAGTTATTCAGTCTTCCCTCGCTTAGTTGAAGAGCATTTTTAGTTTAGAAATTCTTTAGTTTTGCAGTACCTCTTCATGTTGGTTTCCCTGCGAGGAAAATACACATATTTTTGTTATACTTGACCTTTGTTTCTTTGCACATTTTGTGTCAGACCTCCATGCATCTCCTAGACCTCAGGGAGGTCATAACACTCCTCTAACACCCCTGATGGCGCCACCATGTGTTATCATCCTGAACATCACTACATCCCTCTTTTTTAGCTTGTAAACCTCTTTATAAATTGAACTTAACTAGTACTCATAATTATTGTTACCTCAGTTATAGTCCAATATTTTTAACTCTTAACAGCAGTATCCAGCATAATACTCTGTTTTAGGAAGAGCCAGAGTCAACTATGACTAGAATGTTCACAAGTCCATCTATCTGGTGGGCAGGAAACCCTTCCCGACCTAGTGACAGTTCCACCTGGAAATCCCTGTCTTGGGTCTGACACTGACTCATCAGGGCAGGGCAGATCTCTCACCAGGAGCACCGTCAGGTGAGTTCTATTTCTTCTTACGCCCCCTTGGTCTGTTTTCACCTCATAAGACCTTGGTGTTGATGCAGGTCCCTGAACAGTAGCTGTGATCTGTGCTGTTCTAATCCACACTCTCTGACCTGGAACCAGAACTGGTAAGTTGCTTGGCCTTATGTCGCCAACCAAATTACTTCTTTTGTTTTTCTTTTAACTCCTTGTCCTTTCTCCGGAAAGCACCGAGGTTCGTGCCATCAACTGTTGATCTAATTCTCCTCTGGACTCAGTCCGTGGGCCAGCGACATGCTAAGAGAGCTCTCTTTTACTTTTGGACAGCTGCTGTTGTTTTCTTATTTCCTCCTGCTGCCTGACCTGGGTTATTGTTTTTGCCAGCGTCAGGTCTGGTTCTAGTTGCAGTCTCTCTGAGAGTTTGGAGTCTCTTTTCCCGACCACTATGCAGTCCCTTATCATTTCTTCCACCAAGGCTCCAAATTTGCAGCGTTCTGCTAGTTTGTGCACGTCTGTGATAAAGTTCTCTGCAGACTCGCCTTGTTGCTGCTGTCTACTATTGATATTGGCACGTTCGTATATAACATTGTGCTTACTGACAAAATGTTCAGTAAAGGCTCTTTTCACCTCTGACTTCTGATAGTTCAGTTCTAAACTATGATATATGGGTAGGATTCCCTAATATTTGTTTTACTTATAAAGACCCACTTCCTCCCATTGCCCCCTATGAATTCACACTGACCAGTGAATTATTTAAGTCAATGGAATTCAAGTTTCCACATTGTCGGCTGTCAATCAACGTGCATGCACATCACACAAACCTGTAAATATGGGGCAGCACACAGGACGCCCCGTGCCTTCCTGTTTACAGTTACAGGTGAGCTTATTTTTACTAAAAAGTTTTAGCCATTCACTGGCTACTGAGGGCTTTCTTTTCACACTTTTCTCTGCACAGAATAGCAAGGATTGCCATGGATGCCTGCATAAGCACAGTGTGAGCAGTCAGGTCCCATTTGAGCATTGGGTCGTACAGTGTGAAAACATGATTTGAGAGCTGTGAATGATTGAACTCTGTGATGGAGTCGTACAGTTTGAGTAGGAGCTGAGAGCCACGACTGAAAATCTGGCACAGTGTAAGCCCGACTTTAGAGACCGGAGTGACGTGTGTGAACAATTGTAGCGGTGGGGTTATAGGAAATGGAAGGGGAGGAGAAGAGATGTTTTGGGAGGGGCCATGGTGTTGGGTTTTAGAAAATTATCTCTTGCTCAAATCCTCCAGACAGTAATGTTGTACAAGCATAGAAATTATTACATATATCAAACTTACTCTTTCTCCAGAAGCTGCTTCACTGTCAGGTAAGCCCAGATCCTCTGAAGAAGACCTTCAGCCACTGATCCAGTAGAGGGCTCCACAGGGGAGTTTGTGTTAGAAAAGGCCACTTTGCTTTTACTCTGTCATGATGCAAACAGCAGAGTGATGTCATTTTAACATGATGTTAACTAGTCTCAGAGAATTAAACTGATGTAATATTGAGGATTGATTCTTACTGAAATGGCCACAACTTCAGGAATGAAGGATTCCAGGTCATTGTCTGTGATCTGACCGGCCACCACAATCTCAGAGCCATTATAATACTGACTGAAATTAGTCTGGGTCAGATTGGTTCCACCCACATAGATCATCATCACATCTGTCAGCAGAGGAGTGGCTACTTCATCATAGAAACCCTGTGGAGATACAGGATTCACACAGAACGGCTGTTTAACCTCTCCACAGACTAAGTTCTATATTTTCCTGGAAAAACAGACTGATAAAGTGAATGATCAAACCTTCAGCTGTAAATCAGCATCTGATTCTTCATATATCCGTCGTGCAACACCGTTGTTCTCCAGTGACATTTTCTCTAGGAACTCAAACTTGACATCAAACCCAAAACCAAGACAGTAAAGCGGGAATTTTCCTGCAATAGCTTGTCTTACGTTTGATTGTATGATTTCAGTATTTGTCTGTCCTGCAAAGACACAAAATATGACAAGTTGAGATTAGAAATCAGTCACAATCAAAGTAAACCAACCAAACCAAACAAAAACAAAACATAAAGCAGATCAGGGTGGCTATATGGTAGGACACCTTGAAATGTGATTGGAATGCCAGGATCAAATACTGACCTTCCAATTGGCAATCGATTGTTCTTCCTACTGTAGTGATTTACACTATGTAGTTAAAACCTGGCGTTGCTCGCCACTATGTAGTGTTTTAAAACCTGGGGTTTATTCTACACCTTCCGTAAGAACACTAATGGAGTTTTGTTAGTTTTACTCAAAGGGTGACCCTTGACACTATCACTCTTTTAGGGTTTAACGGGGATATTTCTCTAGGTTCGGGGATATTTCTCTAGGTTCTTAATTACAGGGAGTTAGTAGGACCTTTTAGTATTGACAATAGAAATCTGAGTCATGGAAATAGACTTCATTATTTTATTAAGAAACATATGACAAACATCACAGATAAGAAAGAGGTAGTTAGCAGGTAGTCAGCATTAAGTCATCCACGATGGTAAGGTGTTTTGAATTGAATCTTAAATAAGTTTTAGCAATCTGAGTCTCATGGTTTTAGGAGACTAGGGATTTACTTAATTTAGATTAAGGATTCTGATTAAGGGGCACTAGTTATGGATGGAATTAGTAACTAGTCTGAGTAAGCTAATGTTGTTAGCTTTTATCAAGAGGCCTTTAAGCTTTACCAGAGTCGTGGTCACTTAACTGCGTTCCTGGATCGTCACCGTTGAGTCGGATGAGACGGTGGAGGTGGGGTTCCCCCCCCCGGTCCGGATCAGACGGCTGCAGTGGTCGAAGACCGCCGGAGGCCACAGGTGTCGTCCGTGGATACGAAGTTAGATAACTCATCTCTGGCAGGGAGCGTCTAGG
>SSNR01000129.1:1673971-1690077 GCA_006937965.1 Callopanchax toddi
TTTTACTTCAGTCATAAACAGAATCACACTTCCTTTATAACTGTCCTTTTTCTTGTTCAATTCCTGCAGTCACATGTGACTTCTGTCAAATATGTATCAGTGAGAAATTAACTGAAAAAAGTGGTTTACACAAGATCACTCAATAAACAAGTATATGTGCTTAAATAGCCTGTTTTCACATGTAGTAACTCATTGCTTCTTGGAGGAACACTTCAGGTCTCCAGGTATTCTTGTGTCAGTGCAGGTGTGTCTGCTTAACCTGAGGTCGGGTCTCCATCTGTGAGAAGTATCAGGATAGATGCTGAACCCTCTCTGGGATGTGCGTTCAACATACGTGCTCCTTCCAACACGGCATCATTAATGTTTGTTCCTAAAACGAAGTCAGATGTTTTAGTGCCATCCTGGTAACAGATATTTACATTCCAAAATTCTCACCTCCATCAGCCTGAATACGCTCTGCAAAATTCTTGGCTCCCTCCAAATTTGAGCTAGTGGCCTGAACGAGTTCTCGTTTCCAGTAAGAAATTCTACTACTAAAAGTGATGAGACCAAAGAAGTCATCTTCATCCAAGTCGTTCAAAATGTGGATCAGAGCACTGCGAGTCTGTGTCAAAGGAAAACAAATACATTCACATAAGTAGAAAAGAAACTGTGACTTTTATCCTGAATATGTTTTGGGTGCATGCTCAAATAATGTACATAATCTGTGAAATAAATTAAAGATTTAATCTTCAAATTATTCACCTGCTGAATTTTTCTGCCACTCATTGAGCCACTTTCATCAATGAGAAAAACAATATTTTTGGGTATTCGAGGAAGACTTGATGGAGCAAAATGATGCACGAAGTATCCGTCTGACGTCTAGAGAGAGAGAACGACGTTTAACTGGTTAAAAGATCATTGATTAGAAGGAGGAAAATATTCGAATAAGGACTTTTAGCTTCTCTATATGTAGAAACCTGATGTTTTCAGTAAATGAACTAATCCTTTACCTTGATGTCTCCCAGTCCCTGGTCTCTGTTGACATCATAAACAACAACCAGATCTCCGTTCAGACCCTGCTCTCCACAGCTGTCACAGGTTTTCTGCTGCTCCACTGTTGGATAGAAATGCACCCACGCCTGCAAACCACATAAACCAGGTTTCATACAGTCTTTATGTGATGTTTTCCTTTAGTGTAGATGATTCTGTTTGGCTTATTTCTTTAATTTATACTAAATACATTTTATTAACTAGACTAATGAATAATAAACCTAATTATTTAATTTTTACTGTTCCAAAAAATGTACCATACCAAAACCAAATTTAACGTGTATAACAGAAATGAAAAATATTAAATTGATTAAAAAAAAATTATTGAACATTTTAAACCCTTGTTAGTGTGATTGCCTTTAACTTTGAGTCAGATCATCATGTAGAATTTCAAAGATGACTTTCTTAAAGGGACATGAGGGAGCTTTGAAAAACAAACCTCATGAGCGCCGCGCCTGGCGCTAAGAATAACTGCAGCTTTTAGCGGGAGCGTGCACAAATTTCTCACTAGTTCATAAGGGTTCAACCAAAGGCAGCCGGAGGCATGATTCCATAAATAAAAATACATTTTATTAATACAAAAGGAAATATAGTAAAACAATGCCCCGCGACGCACACACACACACGATCAGACTGAGGGAGCCGATCTAACAGAGCTAATCTCGCTAGCCGCTATGTTCCAGCTTCCACTGCTGCCTGTATTGCTAAAAGCTTTAATCAGCCGGTGTTCTCGGACACCAGGAGGAGAATTTGAGAAATCTAGCGTGATAGAATCATGCCCCGCCGCAAATATTACCCTAGATTTCTCAAATTCACATCTCGGAGTGGAGCTCCGTAGCACCCGGAGGTCCGTGCGCAGCAGAGTCGCCTTAGATGCACTGTAAGCGGACTGAGGTCTAGGAAACAGTCCGGGATTTGCGGCCTACAGTGCCGAGACCATAAACATGGACAAATTGCTGTGCGGTCGCCTATAACAGCACCTTTAGCTCTGTGAAACCCTTATAATCCATCAGAGAGGTTTTCAGCTCCATAAACGCTGCCAAATAACACCAGTTTTATGAGTAAAACCACTGGTTTAGATAAGGAAGTCCGCCATTGACTAGCAACACTACACAAAGGTGCAATACTGCCACCTACTGGATATACATTTATTATTACTTTTTTAGCCCGAGAACGCGCAGAAGCGTCAGTTGACGTCACATCCGTAGGACAGCGCGGGAAATTTGGACCCCGAATTGCAGAACATTTTACAGCTCACAGCCTGTTCAAGATAATGGATTGATACATGGGTGGCCTCATTCTTTTTGATTTAAAATGCTTCATCACTTATTAACCTAAATAAACTGAACATGCAATTATTACTTTTCTTCAAAAGCTCCCTCATGTCCCTTTAAGTAACACGTCAGCTCAAAATAAAATTGAAATAAAGAATCCCAGGGTGTTGTACCTGTTTGTCTGCATGTGTTCTGGTGATGGCATTAGTCATAGCGCTAGTGCTCAGTCCTCCTTTCACATCAAAATAACTGATGCCAGCTTTTTCATAGATGTACACGTCAACCTGGCAGAGAGGACAATAAAGAAAGAGATGTTATTAACCCTTTTAGAAGCTGCTGTTGTTTTAGTTTTTCTGGATGATCAACATACCTTGAAGTCTTGGACAGGCTGCATGGGTCGAGCGTGGATCAGCAGCTCATATTTGCCTCGTGTGCGTTTCAGTAGTTCCTCATATGTGAGCTCAAAGGTGACCTTTTTGTGAGCCGCCACAGTTACAGAGGTTTTAAACTCCTCCATGGTTCTCCCTACAGAGCTGCAAGAGAAACATTCATCACTGGATGGAGCTGCACTAAAGACCTGGGGCATACATGAGTATGCACAAAATCCTGATGTTCACCCTTTTCTATGCAAAATTTCAGATGCATCACAGAACCGCTCGTGGAAATGTGTGCAACCTCAAGCCCACTACATGGTGTGTGCATGTTTGTAAAAGTATTGGTCTGTTTGGCAATTCTTATTGGGTATGCAGTGTTTGATGTGCCTCTGCCTCAGAAACGTCTCCCACTCAAGTTTGGTAAAGTTTCTCTTCATTACTGAGTGTACACACATGATTTCTGACCATGCAGAGAAGAAAATCACATCAGCAGGTTGATTTGCACATTCAATGGAGGCATGTCAAGGGGAGAAGTCTGGTATTCACTCAGTTGTGCTCAATCATTGATGAAGATATACAGAGAAAATGTGCTTAGACCTGTGTTTACAGACAGTTTGATACATCTGGATTTATCTGTGCAAGCAGAGTTTTCTAGATTTTGGCCTACACTGTGTTTTAGAAGAAAATCCATGCAAGTCTTTGTACATGAAGCCCCTCAAGGTAAGAAAGTTGAGAATTAATTGATGTTAGAAAGAAAGAAGTTATTTAAAACATAACAAGCTCATGTATGAAACCTTGTAAATATTAATTCATCACATAATCTACCTGACAATCCCAGCACTTTGGCCCCTGGACACAGCCTGAGAGTACTGCTGCTCAGCCTGCTCCTTAGTTTTCACAACTCCATCGTACACGCCATCGTCCATAAACCTGGAGAGAACAAAGGTTTTGATTTGAATCCTGAGTAGACTTTCTTTAGTTTTGCTACCATTATATAATTTTGATGCCAGTTTATACTGTAAAACACCTATGTTTTTCCTTCACATACATTCTGAATTTGCTGATGAAGGCATTCTTTGGAATCTGGACGTGGAATTCAATTTCTTTGGACTCATCCCGACTATTGGTGACACGGCTTGTGATGACGGTGGTGGCATAACGGCTGCTCACAGTGGAGTTGATGTGAAAACTTCTGATGTCCCAGTCATCCTGCTAACATACAAAATTTATTTAAAAAAGAAGAAAAGAAACAGAAATCAATCTCCCTGCCTGAAATTTAGCTTTCCAAATATTTTAAAAAACCAAAGCTGAAATCTGGAGCAGCTTCAGAAACAACTCATTCTATTGATTTTTTTGTACTATAAAAGGTCACACTGGCTATGGACATGTCTCAACACCAAATACTGAGCAAAATAGCTACTCTGTACTTATTTTAACACATTTTCTTTTAAAAGGAATCTCTATTGTCACCATTTATTTGTAAAAAGTATTTCAACATGCTGTTATCCCCATTTCTTCCACTTGGTTCATTTTTTATTAGTCACAACTTTACCACATGCTTTACCACTTTGCCACATGCTCCTGCAACACCACCAGACAAACATGTGCACTTCACTGCAGTTCTGATTATTATTAAAAAAGTCTTATATGCTGATGTTGCTACATTCTGATTTATTTGGGCATTATTTCAGACTAACTTCACAACAAATTGAGATATGTAAACACATAACGACTGTAAAGGCAAAAACAAACAATAGTAAACAAACTTTTAGGATATAAAAACCTTAAACCTGCTTTGTTCTGTTTACAACAGAGACAGAGTTCAGCATGTTGACAAGTTGCTGAGTCCAACATAAGAAAAGTCAAACATCAGATGATCTGTGAGAGTTTCACTTAAAATGATCATGTGATCAAATATAACCATTCCATAGATTCTATAGTGAGATTGTACCTTCATTGGTTGTGAAGCAGCCAAAGTCAGCAGCAGCCAGAAGAGTGTGAGCTGCAGCACAGCTCTCCCCATGTTTCCTCACAGAAGACTCAGCTGGAACTGTTCTAAAAACTCAGATAAAGTCAACAATCATGCCTACAGAACTTTTATACACAAATCAATCTCAATCTCCTCCTTCTCATCATTTACGTAACTAAAAACCAAAGTCATTTACTTTAACTCAGCTTTGTGTGTGTGGGTGTGTGACCTTTACTGTTGACACTCAATGTCCAGTCTGTGCGCTTTGCAGTGAATGAATCACAACTCTTTTTGTGCCATGAAAGGAAACACTCGTTTCAAAACAAAAACAAACATTTTGACTTAATTTATATCACAAACTAATTATTAGACACTTTTTAGCAGCACTTTTATGCAAAGCAACTTACAAATTATATTGCAACCAAGAAGTTACTGTCAACGCTAACAAACAACTAACCCTGACATCAACCCTAAACAAGCTTAGATGATCGAACACTCTAGTCTCTAAGGTGACTATGAGGGGAAAAAACACAGGATAGAGTGACGTGCATTAAGAGAGTAGAGAAGTAGGAGAAGGTAGAAGATGTTCTCTGAAGAGGTGGGTCTTCAGGAGTTTCTTGAAGATGGACAGTGAGGGACACCACTGCTCTGGTAGCACTCGGTATGTCATTCCACCATCGTGGATCGACACATGAGAAGAGTCTGATTGTCTAGAGCGGCTACTTTTAGCAAGTATATGAGTAGTTTAGAAATAATCTGTCCCTGTTTGATGCAACTGGTTCCCAACTTTGTTCACTGAACTCAGCTCCTTCTTGCTGTTTGCTCACATTTTCACTCAATCTTTGCACAAGGCTGCTTAGATTCCTACAAAATGAGGCAATTACTGTTAATTCCACAACTTTTTACACTCATTAAAAGCATTCGCAATAAGAAATCACACAGGTTTGTTTTTTAATTTATTCATTATTGATCAGTAGGAAATACAGATATTATCTCAAGAGTCACAAACAGTTGACCAAACCATAAATGTGTGCCTACGTGTCTCTGTCTAACCTGAAGGGACCAGATACCTATCCATGGTTGAGTCACTGACCAGGGCAGGGTGGGGTAGGGTGGGTGGTAGGTGCGGGCTGTGCACAATGGGGAGTGAGGGGGGAGAGGGCACAGCTCCACTTCCTGGAGCAGCGTGAGAGATGCAGCGGATTCTATGAAATATTAACAGCTTGGTGGGGAAGCATGTGATCGGTCTGCGGGGGGTGGGGGTACGAATCGTAGCTCCCTGAAGTAGCCAGTAGCTCCACTTCCTGAAGCTGTTGTGGGGGCGCAGTGTAACGCTCTGTCACAGCAGTGGCAGCTGAAGCGCTTCAACAGAATTCTCCCCAAGCTCAAAAGACCTCGAACCCGGCCCGAGGTCAGAGCCAGTTGGTCAGAACTAAAGTTTTTTTTTTTTAAATTCTTTATATTTATGACAGGTTTTCTCCCTCTCTCTCTGCTACCTGAACCGACTCATCCCAAACAATTAGTTTAATTATTCTGATGGTCGGGTCGCGTCGCACAGACACAGAAACGATTTACAGATGAGCACAAAATATCCACGCCTGTTACTCACCTCATAGAATATATTATGTTCACCTTATAAGATTAAATGATTGAAAACAGAAACAGTTCACCTGCTGGAAAATGAAAACTTCCTCCTGGTCCCGTGGATCTGAATTACCTCCTGCTTGAGTGAAATCAAACTCCTTCATCCTCCACTGTCAGTCCCCAACACAGTTATTGAGGATTTTGAAGAAACTTTCAGCTGCCATGATATGTTATAGGACAGACTTCTATGCACCTCTGACAGATGGTTTCTGTCCAATAATCAGCTCACTGCGGCCGGAGCTGCAGTGAGCAGGTGACGAGGAGCAGTGCAGCTCTGTGCACACCGCGGAACTGGTTATAATATTAACGTTCATTATGAGATCATGAGAGGAACAGAGAGAGAAACAGAGAGAGAGAGAGAGAGAAATGAGGGTTTCACATATTGTTTTCATTGATATTCTCAGGGGAGAACCTGGAGCTGATGTTTAATGCGCACCTCCTCGCAGGGGTAGTGAGTGGGTCTGGAGTCCAGTGTGCATCCTCGTGGGGCAGCTTGTGTGTGTCAACAAGTCTCCGCAGCCTAGGAATGCTACTTTGAGAGTTCCTTCAGTGCGCACTACGACAGGAAGTGTAGTTAATCAGCGTCTGATTGCGGGTTGAGCGATGGGGACCTTTAAAGCACTGGTTTGCAAAGATGCATTTGGGCAGGGATCAGGTCTGACACCTGGTGCGCACTGGTGGACCAGTTCCTGTAGTTCTTCTGTTGCAGAGCACAGTACATCTGGAACACAGGCCCACACACAGCAGCACAGCACCTCGGTCCACTGGGCTGCACATTATTGGTGGAGATGCAGCGCTATTTCTGCATCCTTGGATTGAATTATTGGTGGGGACAATTCAGTGATTTCTGAATATTGGTGGGGACACGTCCTCCGTCCATACCAAATCTACACCCATGGTACAGAGTGCTAAATTATCCTACAAATACGCTAAAAATCATACATCTGGCAACACTGTGTGTGCCCATGATGTGGCCCTTTGCGGTAACACAGTAGGAAAATGTGGCTCATGGTCTCTGACTGGTTGGCCACCCCTGGTCTAAATATTTAGACCGGGGGTGCAATGAGCTCAAATTACATGTTAACAAGCTGCAGGTCTAATTCTGTTGCAAAGTTGGTTTTCATTAGTTAGCTTTGTTTTTAAAAGTGCCTCTTGTCCAATGAGAATTATTCATTACCGATGTATTTACAATAATTGAACAATATTAGATTACACAGAATTTGACTTGCAAGTAATGCTTTTGATACGTTGTCTTCAGGCACCGCTTGTACAAAAAAGTGGAAGCAGAGAATGGTTTTAATAGGATGCAATGCAGAAAACAACACATCTGAAATGTTGATTTTCTATTTTTTCTTTGAGATGTTCTTCACAGTGCAAGGTTGTTTAATTAAGTTAAGAAATTCATAATTTCCCTCCACAAAACTGGTTAAATTTGTTTAGTGAGGAAATCCTTCAGGGGTCTCTGCAGAGCTTGATTAGGTGAAACGAGCCAGCAGTTTAATTCCACAGGATGGGATTTACTGTAGTCGTCAGCAGAAGACCTGCAAAATAAATAAATGAATTAATGAAATGAACATCTGCTTTCAGCCAAAAGCTGCAAAGAATTATTTAACTGTATAAAATGTACCTTGTGACAGGAAAACGTTTGCCGTTGATCATCAGTTTAGTGGCATGACGCTGATGAATCTCCGTGTAATCTGCAGGATTTAAAGCTGCACAACAACAAAAACACAAGACACAACAGTAAAAAGCTCCATCAACCAACACAACTCAGTGGAAATATTCTTAAAGTGATGCTGATCATTTTAACAAGTGAAGAAATGTGAAAATATTGCAAAGATTTAAACACAAACACAATTTTCTCTCACCTAAAAGTCCTTGTGTGTTGCTGACAGATGGCCATCTTACCAAAACAGGCCAAAGGAATTTGTTGCCGTTCTTCTCGTGAACTAAGATGTTCAACTCCATGTCTCCAGAAATAACACTGATTTCTCTGGCCCGTTTGTACACTGTCACACTAGAAAGATGAACACAACCTGGTATTAACTTCTGCTGCAGAAACCTTGATGATTACAGTAGATTTGTCTGATCTTGGTTCATTTCAGCCTTGTTGTGGTTCAATAAGAGGTTACATCTTTTTGAAAAAGTTACACACAGAAAAAATGCTCACGCTAGTCGATCTATACATGTATGCCTCCTTCCGCTGGACACAGGTCAGCGCTAGGAATGTGGATCCCCACCACTGAGGCCAATTCGATTTGTATCTCGATACACTACCAGTGATACGATACATTAACGATACATTGAAGCCCTCTGCCGATACAATTCGATATGATGCATCCCTGCTGATGATTATTTAACAATTTGATTTCGATACGATTCATGATGCAATTTGAAACGATTCAACACATTACAGAGAACTTTCAAGTCCACATCTGGTTTTTAAACATTGTCACAATTATTTTTTCTTCTCTCCTTCTCTGTGAAAAAAGTATTTGAAATTCTATTGTTTCTGATAAATCAATAAATTCAACTTAGGAAAACACACTTTGCTATAGTAGCCTACATACAAGAGGATCGTTTTATTCCTAATAAACACTAAATCAGCCACAAAAGTGTTACATTTGTAGTTAGTCTCATTCTTTAAACAAGTAATTGATATAGCCAATTTAAAAAATGTAGGCCTCTAAAATAAAACAAAAAAACGTGAACCATTCACAGAGCCCTTTTCTAAGGTTCTCTTTTAATTGTGCTTTCTGTCTGTAATTTTACAAAAACACTTGTTAAACCTAATCTAATAAAGATTTCCTAGCAACAACAATGTGCTTTGTGTAAATAACTTCAACATAGTGTCTCTAATACTGCTTAACAGACTGATGAGCTTGAGACAACACTCTTCTAGTGGTTAAAAGAGCAGAAATCATTACGTATCTCCTTATCACCTGTCACCTTACCAGGTTTTCTAACTGCGGCTGCGCACCACCTGGCTCCCATAGTTTTACTGATGGTGTGTTGAATGCGCCTCAAAAAAATGAGGACATAGCAGAAATACTATCAACTGAAAGCAGAGTCATTGCTGTTAAATCACAGGACAGTTCTCCCTGTGCCCCCACAATCTCCCACAATATTCTCCTGTTGGTATTCACTCTATTTTAACAAATATTTAATACCAGTGAATATGTGCTAGTTATCTAACAGATCTAACAATGAAAAGTTGTTTTCAGTAGCAAGTCCATAAAGAATAAAAAGAAATCACTGCACTTACAGTCCAGCTGTGGATGCTGAACAACGGCTGAATGATGTAATCTATTTATTTTTTTAAAGAAAGAATACACATGATTTGCATAATAAATAAATTTTGGATTCTATCTTGGTTTTTTTATTTTTTGGGGGGATAAATTAAGAAAAATGTATTATTATTATTATTATTATTATTATTATTATTATTATCATTATAATAATAATAATAATTATTATTATTATTATTATTATTATTATTATTTCTGACCATTATAATTCAGTCACCTTCCACTTCTGTTGACTTCATGTCCAGCGTAACGTGTTGTAGACTGTCCCTCCTGAACAGTTATCCCCTCTGTGTCCACTTCAACATGGTGGTCAGTCGTGATGTGGACGATAATTTTGGTGAAGCCCCCGTTTGTTTCTGAATCCAGCTCACCATTTATATACAGCTCTGAGACAAAGAGGTGAAACTAAGATCAATAAATCAGAATATTAAGGTGGGAAAACCAATAGATGACATCATAAAGGGACTGTTTAAAAAACAACAGCATTCCACTTTGTGGTGGTGCAAAGAGAAACTCTACTGACCCCTGCTGGGATGGTAAAGAAGTTTAAGGATGGCAGATCCACTGACGTCGAAGCACAGAGGGTCTGAATGATTGACAGCATTCAGCAAAAATCTGTGGGTAAAAGGAGCTGGAAGGACAGAGACTCTGAGTTAGAAAATAAACAGCTTTTACTACCAGCAACAGTTAAAATAACAAAGGTAAAACTTTAAATAACTTTAACATTAATAAATAAATATACGTTCCAATATTAACCAAAGATGATTTATAAATGTAGATAGTACCTATTATAAATTGAACAGAAATAAATTAGTTCCAGAGTTTTTCCTAAAGCTGTCTTTTTATTCTTTTTTAATTATTATGATTTTTTTTAAAAAGGTGAAATGCAGCTTGGCCAGATGTAGATGATTTGTTTTATAAACATAAAACTTCAGGGGTTATTCTTTATGACTGTGTGGGTTGTATAGGAATTCGTCCTTTAGGTTTTTTCACTGACTTTTAACTTTGTGCTCCAGAATTCATCCATCTGCTTCTGTCATTTAGGACTCAGTTCACCTATCCACCGTGTGTTCTGTGTGCTCTATAGATAATGTATTTATGGTATTTATTCACTTCTATTTCATCTTCTCAGATTATTGCCTCACTTAAGATATTTTTTAAAGTTTTCCTCATCAGTTACATAGAAAAATGTTTCAGTTACTTCAGTAAACTTTTTGTATTTGCTCTTGTGAAGTTTTCTCATTTTTCTTTACTGTAAAAATGGTAAAGCTAACATGATTCTAAACAGGTTTAATAGTGTTCTGTGTTTTTTTTTTTTTTTTTGATATTCGTTCACTTTTTATTGAATTGAGAGCTCGATGAACAGGACTGGTTTCATGTCCTCCTTCAGGTGGACTCCAGACCTTTAACCAGCCTAACTGATGAAGAGATATTTATACCTCACATGTGCATGAAACAGTTCTTTAGCATGTTGTCCTGATACATTTGAGCATTCCAACAATATAAATACATACAGGAAACTCTTTAAACTCTAACAATCACTGAATTATTTGGTTTTTGGCTAAAAAAACCCTAGACTTAATACTCTGCGCATACAGGTTATATTTAATGCGTTTATTCTCCTGGATTTGTTATGTATAATAGAGCTGTACATTTTGGAGAATGATCACATTTCCATATCATAGATATACAATTATGAATTTTATCTTTGCAAAACTTTACCAGGTATTGTTGTGGTCGAAGGAGGAGGAGGACTATGATAGGTGTGCAAGAGAGGCATCATAGCTGTCAACAACATTTTCAAAATGGTGATTTATTAGCTAACAATAGATATCTAGTAAAGTCTCAGTGTCGTGGGGTTAATAATTGTGTAAACACTCAATAATTGCCTGAAATTAATCAACTTTGCTGATATTATCTTGAATCTGGATAATGTATGCTAATAAAACTTATAGAATACTGACTTGGGAGAAACTCTACTAAATGTTGGTCACCTGACAATCTGCCATCTTGAAAAAAATCCCAGTGAAATTCCAAATTAAACATTAGATATTCACTCCGAAAGAAAAAACCAGAGCAACAAAAAAGCAAAAAACAAATTACACTCAGAAGAATCCAGAATCTAAAAATGGTTTCATGTCACTGAAATCTGTGTGAGAATTAATGATGAACTTTAATAATTTGTCTAAATATGAAACCAGCAGGAAACAACTGGATGTAAAACTACAAAGTGTTCAGAGAGTTGGTCAAAACCCTCTGTCTGGAATCAGGCCAGATTCTAGACTCAGGTCAGGTTTTGTGGCCTAAGATGACTCATGTTTTGTAACAGCAAGAAATTCTAAATTTGATCCAAAGAAGAACCATATTTTTGAATCCAGCTCCAGTTTGTTAGAACTGCTAAATTAAACTCAACATCATCTACATGCCAAGTCCAACAGCTTTACCAGAGAGAGAGCTACTGGGACCAGTCTCCGACTAGTCTAACCCATCGATCACCAAGGCCATCAAGTCACCGTCCGAGTCCTGGGTATGAACTCGTTGAGACAGACTTCTCAAGACAGCCTGGATCCATCAGGAGCTGAAATCTGGTACAGTAGTCCTTGGCCAAATGATGTCAGATTGCTTATCATAATTGATCAATAATCAGTAATTACTAAAATCAACTCAGCCAGGTTAATTTTATAATTACTCAACTTCACACTCTTTAAGAAACTTAAATTAGACCCTTTTATAACATCTCTAATCATTTTGATAAATGCTTATTAATGTTCAGTTTGTTATATTTTGTAAATAAATTAGTTTGGAAAATATAGGAATACATTGATTTTTATGAAACTATATTTTGCCTTTGTGTAATAAAATAATATGTGTTGGTTTCCTGGCAACTCAAAAAACCTTTTTCTAGTCAATCTGATTTTAAAGGTCTAACAGTGTTAATGACTCATAGTTTATGAGACATTATACTTTATTACATACTTTTAATATTTTATCGACAGTGTAACTACTTTACAAAACATTACACATTCAAGACCAAGTTTTTGTACTGCCATCTACTGCTAGGAGTTTAATCCTACTGATGATCTGTGGCAATGTCTCACTTTGTTACACTCTAAAGATTAGCAAAGAAACCAGTTTGGACTATATATGCCCTAATGGGGACGCAGACAAAACTGAAGACTTATCCATCATGAGATGGACCAAAACTGTGTGTCGTAAATAAAAAACCTGCTGCTGACTGACCTGCTGTGGGTTTGTGAGGCATTGACTGATATTCATCTTCAAAGTCTTGAGAACGTGCAAACATCATGCCGGATTCTAGAAAAGAATGGAGTGTACCTACAAAACAGAGATTTTTTAAAAACACCAGTCAAAAACCATCCAAAAATTTTTCTAAGTTGCTCTCCCTTCTCATGTTCCTCCTGTTGTGGCAGATGAAGGTGGTGATGATGATGTTGATGATGATGATAATGGTAGTGGTGGTAGTTGCGCTAAAGGTTCAGCAGATATGAGGATTTATACATGTGCACATGCTGGATGGACGGTATCCAAACTCTTCTCACAATCCTCCATCTCCTCTTAGGATGAGTTGAAGTCAAAAACAATCTCAAATGGTTCAACAGATGTATATTTTTTGTCGTTATAAAAAAAAAACTGTTGGCATTTTTGTTAAGTAAACAGATGCTAATGCATTCCTCGCGTTCAGCAGAAAGTGACTCTCATATTCCTAACATTAAGAAGAATAATATTACTAAAATATTTTGGGAATAGTAAGTAGCTTGATCCCTAGTGTTTTCAGAGGGCCTTATGTATCTCTGCATAGTCTATAGCACAACAAATGACACTGGTTGACCTTCCTATTGCATTGTTCTTAACAGAGGGTCTGTGTGTGATATTTCATACCACCATGACGACGATCAGAATGAAGAAGTGGCTTCCAAGTTCCTAGAAAAAAGTACAGAAGAGACGTCTGCAATACTTTGGACTCAACAGTCAGTTTGTTTACAAAGTGCTGTTTGATTGGACACACTGATGTCTTCTACCTGATCAATTGATGTTTTGTAACATGCTCTAAATTTCCAAATTATATAAATGGAGAATCAGATTGATAAAGATGTTTCATATAAATAACAGAATCAAGTATTGTCACCTTTTGTGCACATGAGAGAAATCCCACACATTAATAGTCCCTTTTATATACTTTATGCTTCCTTTTTCTTATATAATTAAAAAAATCTATATGTTTATGAGGAGAATGAAAGGAGAGTTTGACTTTAAATCAATATTGAGCTCAAATTTGATTAAAACTGAAGAAATGCTTACAGGATTGTGGGAGGAGAGGGAATGGGGAGGAGGGTTACTAAAAGCTAAACAATGGGCACATTTTTTTTATTACCGTACTCTTAATTATCAGTTATACAAATAGCTCTGTAATACACTTTATTAGTTTGTATTTTTTCATATGGATCTTACCTGGTATTTTCTGTGAAGCACGTCTTGGAGGAGGTGAAAACTTATATTTCCGAATTGGGAGATGAGCTTGGGGTGGCCGTGGAGCATCCCCCTCCTTGGGTTTGTGAAGGACTTCTGTGTTGTTCTCCTGAGGTTTGGTGACCACCATGGATGTGAGCGGGGTCACAAAGCTGTACTTCAGAGACAGCTCCAAAGCCTCTTTCTTTGTCCTTTCTCTCTCTGGTCCAGACGACAGTAACCTGGTTCACAACATCTTATTAACATATGAGAACTGAGATCAAAAAGTATCACAAAATTTTAAAAAAACAGTTTTATATTTTGATAGCACTTTTGGAATGGCTCCAGTTAGTACATGAATGCAAACATTACTTTGACAATGGTGCTCTTTGAAACTCAAAAATACTTCTATTCTAAAATACTTTGTGCAATGTTGTCAGTGTTTAAAAGACAAACTTATTGCTGTCTAACATAATATTTAATAGTAGACATTTACTCTTCACACAAGCCATATAAAATGGTGATTTTTGTAGAAGTGGTTGCCGTATTTAAAAGGAGACTCCATGTCAGTTGAACACCACTTCATTTTATTTTTCTCTTATTCTCTTCACATCCACATCCTTCACTCCTCTTAAACCCCGACAGCGACACCTACAGCCACCATGTGTTATAAGGCGCTATATAAATCCAATGCATTATTATTATTATTATTTATTATTATCATCCTGAACATCACTACAAATTTGACAAAAATTCCCAGAACTGAATTTTATACCCAGTCTAATCAAGGTGGAGATTATTCCCACCAGCAGTTCAAGTTTAGCAACAAATTAGAAGCCTGCTTTTCTGTATTGAATCTACAGTGTAGATTCATTATACAGTAAATGATCTTTTACTTTGAAATTTTTTTAAGCCAGTAGAATTCAAGTTTCCACATTGTTGGCTGTCAACCAATGTGCATGTACATCGCACAAACCTGTAAATATAAGGCCACACACAGGACACTCTGTGCCATGCTGTTTACAGTCACAGCAGAGCTTATTACTTAAAGCATTCACTGGCTACTGAGGGCTTTCTTTTTACACTTTTCTCCACACAGAATAGCAAGGACTGCCATGGATGCCCATTTTATTTTAGTCTAGCGTTCTTTTCTTGAGTGAGTGTCTCCTCACTTCTGGGTGTTTCTTCTTTGACTGCTTCTGCTTCTTCATCTTTGCAGCTCCCCATTAAAGGGTGTGACGTGTGAGCAGTCAGGTCCCATTTGAGCATTGGGTCGTACAGTGTGAAAACATGATTTGAGAGCTGTGAATGATTGAACTCTGTGATGGAGTCATACAGTTTGAGTAGGAGAACCACAACTGAAAATCTGGCACAGTGTAAGCCCGGCTTTAGAGACCAGAGTGACGTGTGTGAACAATTGTACAGGTGGGGTTATAGGAAATGGAAGGGGAGGAGAAGAGATGTTTTGGGAGGGGCCGTGGTGTTGGGTTTTAGAAAATTATCTCTTGCTCAAATCCTCCAGACAGTTAATGTTGTACAAGCATTTAAATTGTTACATATATCAAACTTACTCTGTCTCCAGAAGCTGCTTCACTGTCAGGTAAGCCCAGACCCTCTGAAGAAGACCTTCAGCCACTGATCCAGTAGAGGGCTCCACAGGGGAGTTTGTGTTAGAAAAGGTCACTTTGCTTTTACTCTGTCATGATGCAAACAGCAGAGTGATGTCATTTTAACATGATGTTAACTAGTCTCAGAGAATTAAACTGATGTAATATTGAGGATTGATTCTTACTGAAATGGCCACAACTTCAGGAATGAAGGATTCCAGGTCATTGTCTGTGATCTGACCGGCCACCACAATCTCAGAGCCATTATAATACTGACTGAAATTAGTCTGGGTCAGATTGGTTCCACCCACATAGATCATCATCACATCTGTCAGCAGAGGAGTGGCTACTTCATCATAGAAACCCTGTGGAGATACAGGATTCACACAGAACGGCTGTTTAACCTCTCCACAGACTAAGTTCTATATTTT
>SSNR01000130.1:0-11650 GCA_006937965.1 Callopanchax toddi
GACATGAATTTATTATATATGAATTTTTAAATTGTTAAATATTTACATTTTTGGCACACTTAATTATTTATTTTAATTAATTAATGACACATTTAATTATTTAACAACATATTTACACGTTTTAATTAATTCTTTAATCAATGCTGTATTTATTTATTTGTTGTCTTATTTCTGTATTTAATTGTGTCATGTTAGACTCTCCATACACTGGTTCACAATGATACACCAGTTCTGCCTGTGTTAGTTATGAGCGACTGTGTGTAATTTATAGAGCGAGGGACTGAAAACCTGAGCACGAGACAGAGATGTTAGCAACAGTGTGACAGAGACAGACTGTGTGTGTTTGAGTGTGAATTTAAACTACAGTGAATAAATACGAGCATATGCCACAGAGCATATTCTGTGAGAGAGTGAACTCTAAACCGTCACCTACAGATGGAGCAGAGTGTGTTTCTGTCTGGGTCTCCGGCAGTCCTCCAGTCTGTGTTAGGTTGTATAGCACTACCCACTATGGGGTATGTCAGATAGTTTTTATAGAAGTGTTGTAACACATACTGGTAGTTTATGTTGGTTGTTTCTGGACAACCATCTCAGTTGTAGTCCGTAGGGTTTTTGTGTTGCCTTACATCTTTTTGTCCACAATGTACTCACTGCAATGTCTGAAACATTGTGTGTTCATTGGGGACAGTACCAGTAGTAGAGTGGCAGACTGGGGTTCCCTTACCAAAAAGTAGTACACTAAAGTATACTTGATGTATACTTAAAATGAATACAGTATACTTCCAAGTTTACTTTCAATGTACTTATCAGAAGTATACTCAGCCGAGTACATTTTTTTAATACTTAGAAGTATACTTTAATATTTACTTATACTTAAGTTTACTTACATTTAGACTATTCTTGTACTTGACTGTCCATATCAAAAGTATACTTCACCAAGTAATGTATAAGTATACTTAAATATATACTTGTAAAGTTTACTAACATTTAGACTGTACATATCAGAAATATACTTCAAGTAAATTTTCAACTATTCTACTTGCATATTAAACTAATATGATCTTAAATTTTTATGAACAAAGGTTCAGCAGCTGGCTTAATATTATAGCCTACTTTCAGTATACTCTTTAGTGTACCGTACTTACTTGGAGATATACTTGGGGCGGCACTAGCTCAGTTGGGAGAGTGGCCGGTCTGGTAACCAGAGGGTCACCAGTTCAATCCCCAGCTCTGGCTGGGTTAGATTGTCGTTGTGTCCTTGGGCAAGACACTTCACCCAACTTGCCTGTGTGAATGTGAGTGTGACTGTGTGAATGTTGGTGGTGGTCAGGAGGGCCGATGGTGCAGAATGGCAGCCTCGCCTCTGTCAGTCTGCCCCAGGGCAGCTGTGGCTACAGACGTCTGTCATAGTTTACCACCACCGGTGAGAATGACTGTGTGAATGAATAATGCAACTCTGTAAAGCGTCTTTGAGTGACCTGAAAAGCGCTATATAAAACAGATGCATTATTCATTATTATTATTACTTATACTTGGATTATACTAAAAGTGTACTTAGTGTTCTTACTTGGAGATACACTTGTTACTTATACTTGGCTTATACTAAATGTATACTTAAAGTCTAAGTATATTTAGCACATACTTATATTTAAACTTTTGACTCATAACTTAAGAAGTAGTGTATTAACAGTACATTTTCACTCATACTAGTTTGGGATGGTAAGATGTAGATCATATCCTGTTTGCAAATCCTTTCTTTTAAGTTTTTAGCTATTGGTCAGCTTTGATTTAGCTCAAGAGTTAAAAATGATGTAGGTAAACCTATTCATAAACAGAACACAACATAATCCAAACATTTTTATAAGGTCCAGAGCATTTTGTCCTATTATAGTCACAGCCATGCACTCAACGACCACCATCAAATAATTAACAATATGCAGTTTATTCCAAGAAAATAGTTTCTCGCCCATACATAACGTCATATTGGAACCATCATTTACCCAATATTATTATTATAATATTATTATTCTTGATGATACCTCATAAATATTTACCTGTAAATAAGGAAAAAGAAATGTCATTTAAAATTCTTCATAATGTTTACCCTGCTAAACACTATATGGTAAAAAAAAAAAAAAGACATAAAAGTTAATTGTAGTTTTTGTGGGGATCATCCAGAAACTGTGACACATCTTTTCTGGTTCTGCTCTATTACTCACAGGTTTTGAATAGAGTTTTGTAGATTTGTTAACCGTATTTTGAAGGGTTTTTTTTTGTTTAAATGTTTTACTTTGTTTTTTCAAAATCCCCAAGAAGGATGAGAAGTGTTTCTTTATAATAAAATTGTTCATTCTCATTTCTAAATTTTATATTCACTGGTGTAAATTTATTAGACAGATTTTTTCTTCATTTTCTATATGGAACTCTAGATAAAATCAATCTCTGACTCTACAAAGTTAAAGGCTATTAAGATGATGATTAATTTATGTGAACTTCTGCATGGATTTAACACCTCTTGTGTACTTTATTCTTGTTGTTCAATTGTAGTTTTGATACTGGTTCAATAAAGTTTGATTTAAAAAAATACCCAGCATCCTTTTGCAAGCCCGATAGTCTCGCGATACACGCGCTCTCTGTTTAGAGCATAGCACACGTCTCGCGATATCCATTCTTCGCGCGTTTATTTGAATCTGCTGTGTCGACGTTCGGTCGGCGGTGCGGGTGTGCGCTCGGCTCGCGTCGCTAACAAGCTGAAGAAAACAAAAGTATTCCTGCTCGACATGGCTTACGCAATATACTATTTCCAGGACCACACAGTGGAGGTTGGAAAAATAGACTGGATGGATGATGACCAGGATATCTTTACAAACTCAGTCTGGAGAAGGACTGGATGGATGAGGGGAAAGTAATGGAGGGTAAAAGAAACACGCAGCCCAACGTGTTTTTCAGCCAAAGTTCGCAGGTCAGTACATGTTAGCTTAGCTTAGCCCCATGTTTGTTATGGGTTGTAAACTGGGCTTTGTGAGCCAGGCTATAACCACGTTAACACACTTAACAGTACAAATACTGTCATCGTGAACGCGAAGACATAAAAAAATATTATTTTTTGCTTATTTACATTTTTAAACACCACTCTTCATTCATGGTGATCTCTCCATCATGCACCATGAAAAGTAGTCAACTATTTTATTCTGCATTTCCCCACACCCTGTAACATTTTCAAAATTGTAATTTATTTTATGTAGGCAACTTTATAAAATAGAAAAATGTATATTTTATATTTCATGACTTATCTAGGCTTATGTTTGGTTAAAGGATAACTGAGTTAACTAAATGACTTAGCACAGTTACTCAGTCTGCTCATCAAACATGCACTTTGCATTGTATTTTGTTCATTATACCTACAATCCTTTTTTCATAGACAACTACAGTGACCTGTGCCAAAAGAGAGAGAAGTTTATAAAGTGCAAGGACATCTGGAAAAAAGAGGAAGATAAAGCCCAACAGTAGAAGGATGGATGAGGAAAAAGACAGTGAGCAGCAATCAAAAAAGGTAAATAAAGTAAATAAATACAGCTCTCAAATCAGTTGTTGAATACTATAGCCTACAATGGCCTTACAGAAGTGACAGTATGTCAGAATATTATATTCCTCTGAACTACTTAAAGTCTATCTTTAAAAAACTAAAAGGGTAATTGGAACACTTTATTCTGAGTCTTCTAATACTAAATATTTCCTTTTTGCATCTGTTTGTGAATGTGCATGAATGCTAATATACTATAATAACTACATTTTGCAGCAAAACACTAAAAGTCATACTGACCTTCAAAAGAGGCTGCAGACCAAATAATAGAAGATTTAAAGAACAACCTGATGGCAAGACAAAAGGATTGAGGTAATTTACAGCATTTGACTATTTAAAAGTGTTTGTGTTGAAGAAAATGAGTTGTTATACTGCCACAGTGACCACAGACTGTTGTTCGATTGTAAATGTGCTTCATGTGCCTGAAACACTAAAGGTTTTGGTGTTTGTGTCTTGTAGTCAACAACCAAACATGAGGAGTCATCAGATGACGATCTGCTACCTCGGAACTGGAGCAAGGAACAGCTGCAAATAAACCATTTACCAGCTGGGAATAAAAGGCTGAAAGAAGGTAACGTTAAACAAATAGTAGAAGCAATGAAATGTGTGTTCTTTATCAGACTTTTCATGTAGAGATGAGATAACGAGGATTAGGATAGGATTTTATTTATCTTACATAAAGTTGCATGAAAACATTAAACTGACTGAATTTTCTTGCATTGTTTGAAACTTTGCTTAACTAGCAGACATGAGGCTTTAATGTTTTATAATAATTGTTTATATCTTTGTTCTCCACAGAGCTTACATCAGTCGTGCAGAAGTTACAAGACATAACTGAGCAATTGTCAACAACCTGAACTTCTGGAGCAGTGCATCAGCTGGATCAACACCTGTACGAACACCAGCACAATCAGAACTGTCTGTTTCTGCACCATGTCTCCTCAAGTGGAGCTGCTGACATGGTAATGCTTGTATATTGCACTGCTGTAGTTCAATGACACTTCTGTGGCAGCTAGATTTCTTGTTGCACCTTAAATCCACTCTGACTTGAATGTGTTTTTATGGCCTGTGACAACATTTGAGTTACTTACAGGCAGAACTGATTCATTTAACTATGTACAGTGTACATTTAATCACTAAGAGGTGCTGTTATTAAAAAGTTCCCCAAATCTATAGGCACTATTTACGAGGAGGTTGAATAACATAAAAAATAAAATGAAATGCAGAATTTAAAAAACACGAGAAGTGAGAAACTGACCAGTTACAGTTATAAATTCCCTAACTGCAAAATCAAGACTCATTTTTAGTGTGTTTATGATTAAACCATGTGATCCTCATACTGTGTGTACCCATAGACTGATGTCCAAACTCAACAGATCACAACTCAACTATAAGACAAAAAAGATTTTATTTTTAGAGTATACACCCAATGTATAGTATTATTACTGCACTAATTTATTCAGGCAGCAATATCACTGTGTGGATATTCTTACTGTTAATATAATGAATGTCTAATTGAAAATATCTGTTTATTGTTTTGCAGGTGTCTCTTGTGCCGCTCGGATGTCAAAGTCCCCAGACAGAAGCTTAACTCCCTGCCAACTTCAAATTCTTCAGGTTACATCGGAGACCTTGCAGTTCTCGTCTACGGCGGGGAAACGCTGTCCTGCTCAAGTCTGACTGGGAGACATTCAGGAGCACACCAAGACCTGGAGTCCAAACCACGACTAGACGGCCCAAAGTTGGTGCTATGATTGGTGAGTGTCGTAAATTGTTGTTTAATTTTAAAAATAAAATCATTGCACACTACCCCTTGTTTTTATATAGAAAGACTTTTTATGTTGGTGGTAAAATGATGAGTTGAATCACTGAAATAATTTAAGATTGGTAATACAACGTGACACTATGAGAGGCACTTAAGACACGTTATTGCTTTAATTGTTGCTGTGAGTAGATATTAATGTTTCCTTTGTTTTTGCTTGTTATGTCTTTAACAGGCCACGCTCTGTTAAAGTTCCCTGACACAAGTCTACAAGATGTCAGAAGAATCATCAGAAGAAATCCAGCGACAGGCAGCTACAAGCAAGTTTCTGCAAAGAAGACTTTGGACATTTAAACAATTGGACAGTTTTACACTCAGTTCCGTTTCATCTTTACACTGCAGTGACAAGGTCAGATATCGAGGTCACATTTTACTGGAAATCTTTGGAGCTAAATAAAACAACTGAATCTAATTTTGTCACATTTTTTTACTTAGCAAAAAACATGAAAAAGGTTTCTTTCAGTATTCTTCATAGTGGGCTTTTTGTAAACTAAAATGGGCAACAGAAGCCTACTAATAGTATACTAATAGTATACTAATGAGTGTACTTCAAGGTCATNGCTGCAGCCATAGATATCATGGCTGCAGCACCAAGTTAATAACATACGCAATGCGTGGCTTCGACTAATTGCTGGAATGCCTGTTTTTTGCGGCACAAATCTCATAGCATATGTTTCATTTTGCTCTGTTCCTGTTTACCTTTCCAAAATGCGGCGAAACTTTAGAGTTTTTCGGAATTTTTAACCCGCAACTCGCTACGGTGTTTTGAGAGGAAGGGGAGGGGCTCTCTGCTCCTCCGTCTCATCTGTGTCTCCACCCGTGTAGCTGCGCAGGCGGATAAATGAAGCATCTCAGTACCAAAGTCGGCACCGTGTTTTGTCGCTACCGGTACCTACCGACATCTTTCAGTCTGTACCGGTCTAGTACTAGTAGTAATAGTACGGTCTAGTTGTCCACCATGGCTTAAGATAAAATTAAGTTACATTCGCTACTCGCGTGTGCATTCATTGCAGTGTGTATGTGCGCCACTTATTTCGGTCCGGGTGAAACATGACCGCAGGCGATTGCAAAGCCATGAATTAATTAAATATGAATTAAACGAAGCCTCGAGGCAGAGAATTTGCCTCGAGGCTTTTTTGTACTCGAATTATTCGAGGTACTCGAAGAATCGTTTCAGCCCTACTTAAGTATACTTAATAAAATATACTTGAAGTATACTTCTTTTTCGTAAGGGAATCCTGTCAAGCCTTGCCATTCTGTGAGGTGAAAGGTTTAAAAATAAAAATAAATCCATCTTTAGCTGGAGAATGGGTAGGTTTTTAGTAGAAATGAGCTGTGAGTCCTCAGTGAACGGCTGAGACGGCAGAGAAACACACGGAGCGTCCTGTACGACAGCGCCCCCTACTGGTACATGTTTGGTCGATGCGCGTGCATGTTGAGAGAATGCAGAAATTTGAATTTCATTGGCTAAAAAATGTCGGCGGCAAGAAATAATGGAAAGGGGGCTCTAGGAGGAAGGAGGGTCTTCATCAGAATGACAGATGTTGTGGAACTCAACCCATAGATCATAGGTTAGACCTGAAATATCATTTAAAACATTTAGAAAACTTTGATACATAGAAAAATGCTCCAGAGAGCCGCTTTAATTCTCATTAAATGATTGCTAAATTAATTTTTTTTTAAAAACCCAGCCTCATCAATACACAGCAGTTTATTTCTATACTACATTGTGTATCTTTGGATATTTACTACTAAACATTGTGAGGAAACGCAATATTAAAAATCCCCTGTGTGTCCTCTAGGGGGCTCTGTGCTTGTACACTTTAAAGCTTGGATTTTCTGACAATGCATGGTGTGTTTTTTCTTTTAATGACACAGCAGTTATAACCTGTCTGCTAAACCTCTCTTGCAGGTCAGCAGCAGCCAGCCGACAGGGATATTTCTTGCAGTGGAAAAAGTCTCAGATGAGCTGGAAAAGATAAAGAAATCCTCCCTTTTTAGTAAGAATGAAGATGTGGAACCTGGCTATTGGACCAATATGGCTAATAAAATAAATAAGGTTTTTGTCGTTTGTTACGTCACAACTGTTATTGTGTTTTTAATCACTCTCTTTTCTTTGTGGACCTCAGGCTAAAGGTCCCTAATGGGCAGCAACCTGCTCATTAGATTTTTTGATGCAGTTCTGTGGTTTCATTTAGGAGTTTAACTCTTATAATGCCCCTGTCTTAAAAGGATTTTGCAGTCTCTCCCCTTTTAATCGACATCTCTTTTGACCAACTGGTTTGAACTGTGGTTTTTCCAGAACCAATAATATCCACTAATTGTCAAGTTGTGTGACATGACATATGTACTCTTACACGTACAGATCTGGCCCATCCACCTTTGATTCTGATGCTAAAGGTGTATAGCCAATAAAAGTCCTGTCACAGCAATGTTCTGCATGAGGGGGTGAGTAATGAAATGGTTTCAGGAAGGCAGTGCATCTTCAATGAGTAAACATTGTAACCTGACTCATGTACTCAAACATGTTCACAAATTCTAGATATTTTGTTTTATAACTTTTTTCAACCAAAAGATGGCAAAAATGTGAATTCTTCAAAGAAATATGTGGACATACCCAAAAACATGTCCACAATACTCATATTTTTTGTGATATCAAATTTGAACTGTAAATGGGTACGGCTTGATTCTACATATCTGATGTTGCAGTCCAAACCACCGGCTCTCCATTTGCAGCAACATTAACCATTAATTATTCAGGTACAATCCCATAAGGATTAATAACCTTTTTTCCAAGAGAGACCTGAGACCAGATTACCACCACCAGAGTGTCAATGAGTGTGGATGAATAATGGATCCTCTCTGAAGCGCTTTGGGTCCCTGAAAAGAATCAATTATAATCTATGTATTGTTATCTTTATTTTGTGCCATTATTCAGTATTATAAATCATAAATTCTATATTAAAAAATGGGGGTGCGCCGATTGCAGTTTTCTGGCCAATCACCAATCTTTAGACAACCTTCCCTGCCGATCTCGATTTTTTTTGCCGATCCTGTAGTTTTTCATAACTAGAAGCCAATTACTTTAATGTTTCCATTTTTATTGAGTAAATTGAATGAATACTCACAAAACATGAGGTAGTGTCCTCTCATATAAAAATTATACATATATAAATATAAAATATAAACAATTAATTAATAAAGCCAATAAAAAAGGTGCCTCTTAAAAATAAAACAAGAGATGTGAACCATTAACAAAGCCCTTTTCTCAGTTCCTCCTTTAATTAATAGTACTTTCTGTCTGTAATTTTATAAAAACACTTGTTAAATCTACTCTAATAAACATTTCCAGCATTAACTCTGTGCATTGTGTAAATAACTTCAACATAGTGTCTCTATACTGACTAACAGAGCAGAAATCATCCAGATTCACTTAATGCTGCTCATCTCACCTACAGGTTTTCTAACTGCAGCTGCGTGCCACCTGACTACTCGGCTCCGGTAGATTTTACTGATGGTGCATTTAATGCGCCTCTTAAAAACGAGGACATAGCAGATAAACTATGGGATAATCTACCGATTAAACGCGGAGTCATTGTTGTTTGATCACGGCCACGGGACAGTTCTCCCCCGCGCCCCTCTAATGAGAGACACGCTGGAAAGATACGTTCTGCATTTAGCCTCAAGTTGTGTCCGATGCACGCTGAAGCTACCGCCACCGGCGACGCTGTCCGCTCTCAGATCAGTGAACTCCGTTTTTGCTTTTTCTGTCATACGGACTGCAACTATAGAGAAAGAGACGAGTAGAGAGCTGAACCAGCTCACTTTGTTTTAGTTTAAAGCGTTAGCAGCCGCACTAGCAGCTGTTAGCTTTCGTCTCCGGTACAACTCTGAGGTTTAGCCTGGCGGGGGTCTGATGAAAGTCTGGCGGGCCGCCAGGCTTATAAAGCGCTGGGGGAAACCCTGATGTGCAGCACAGACGTGATGTAGCGCGCGGAAGGGAGGGAGGCAGTCTGCACCTCCCGGGAACAGGAGAAAAAAGCTGATTTAAAAGCCTATAACCAAGATCGAGGATCGGATGGGAATATGGTCGATTTACGATCCCCTCAAATTAACGTGATCGAGCCCGATCGATCGGTGCACCCCTATTAAAAAACCAAGAAATGATTAAAAATTTCACAGCATTAGAAGTGTAATATTTAACTCATCGTGTATACTGTATCATTGAACTTTATATTGTAGGAAATCATTTTATTAATCATGCAGCATGTACTCAAGTGATTATATGATCTATAATAGGAATTCTTTGTAACTGTTGTTCACTTATTCTACTCAGAATAAAGTCAATGCTTGAGTCATATTCTGTGTATCTGTTTGAATCTATTTGGTGTCTATGGGTATGAGGTATGTGAGACATGGTTTCTCTGCATGTTTGATCATTGTTACTGATGAGACCCACCATTAGAAGACTCTCCATGGAGGTTAGATCAAAGAGCCAGACTACCCAGCCTGGAGGGTTACAGGGGTCCCACCCTGGAGCCAAGCCTGGGGTTGGGGCTCGTGAGTGAGCGCCTGGTGGCTGGGCTTTCGTCCATGAGTCCTGGCCGGGCCCAGCCTGAACCGAATACTCGGGATCATCCACCTGTGGACCCAACACCTGCAGGAGGAACAGGAAGGGTCTGATGCATTGTGAAACGTGTGGCAGATCAGGGTAAGAGCTTTTGCGGTCTGATCCCCCCGGACACAAAAACTGGCTATTGGAATATGGAACGTCACCTCTCTGGCTGGGAAGGAGCAGGAGCTTGTGAAAGAGGTTGAGCAGTACAGGCTAGATATAGTCGGGCTCATCTCGACACATAGCGTTGTCTCTGGAACCCAAGTCCTTGAGGGGGTCTGTACTCTGTACTCGGTGTGTGTGGAGGTGCTAAAAAAAACATGTCCATTTCCCTAGACTGATGGGAGCACAGAGACGTGAGCAGGAAAAAAAGGCCTCCGACATATAAAGCACAAACAGTCACAAAGACATAGCTTCGACGAGCTTCGACCGCGTCCCGAGAGCAGTGGGGGACATTGAGTCCGAATGGGCCTTGTTCCGCTCTGCGATTGTTGAGGTCGCTGTTGCTAGCTGTGGTCGCAAGGTAGCCGGTGCCAGTCGTGGCGGTAACCCCCGTACCCGCTGGTGGACACCAGAGTTTAGGGGAGCCGTCAGGCTGAAGAAGGAGGCCTACAGGGTGTGGCTGGTCTGTGGGTCTCCAGAGGCAGCAGACAGGTACCGGCAGGCCAAGCGGAGTGCAGCGGTCGCAGTTGCCGAGGCAAAATCTCGGGCGTGGGAGGAGTTTGGCGAGGCCATGGAAAAAGACTATCGATCGGCTCCAAAAAGGTTCTGGCAAACCATCCGGCGCCTCAGGGGAGGAAGGCAGCAACTTGCTCACACTGTTTACAGTGGGGACGGGGAGCTGCTGACATCAACTGGGGCTATAGTCGGATGGTGGAAGGAATATTTGAGGAACTCCTCAATCCCACCGACGCGCATTCCGAGGAGGAACCAGAGCTGGGAAACCTGGGGACGGACTGTCCAATATCTGGGGCAGAAGTCGCTGAGGTAGTCAAACAACTACGCAGCGGCGGAGCCCCAGGGGTGGATGAGATCCGACCTGGGTACCTCAAGGCGACGGATGTTGTAGGTCTGTTGTGGCTGACACGTCTCTGCAACATTGCGTGGTCATCGGGGGCAGTTCCTGTGGAGTGGCAGACCGGGGTGGTGGTTCCCATTTTTAAGAAGGGGAACCAGAGGGTGTGTTCCAACTATAGGGGGATCACACTCCTCAGCCTCCCTGGAAAGGTCTACTCCAGGGTACTGGAGAGGAGGTTCCGGTCGATGGTTGAATCTCGGATTGAAGAGGAACAATGTGGTTTTCGTCCTGGTCGTGGAACTGTGGACCAGCTCTTTACCCTCGCTAGGGTGATGGAGGGGTCATGGGAGTTTGCCCAACCAATCCACATGTGTTTTGTGGATTTGGAGAAGGCTTATGACCGTGTCCCCAGGGGCACCCTGTGGGGGGCACTCCAGGAGTATGGGGTTGATGGTCTTTTGTTAAGGGCCATTCAGTCCCTGTACCAGAGGAGTGTGAGTCTGGTCCGCATAGCCGGCAGTAAGTCGGACCTGTTTCCAGTGAGGGTTGGACTCCGCCAGGGCTGCCCTTTGTCACCGGTCCTGTTCATAACCTTTATGGACAGGATTTCTA
>SSNR01000130.1:49743-67011 GCA_006937965.1 Callopanchax toddi
TGTTGATGCAAAAATGTTTGCCAGGTTCAAAACATGAGTCAGGGAGACTGTACTTTTATAAAAATAATTATAGGTAATTTATTTACATATTTAATTAAGCCTTACATCGTTCTCACAGGCACAACACAGAGTGAGATCATTTTTCATAGAGAGCCCCCGAAACAGAGCGTCTGGCCCCTTTTATAACCCTGATACACTTACACACACACACGCACTCACATACACACACACACACAATGTTGGAAAAACAGGATGAGTTTCGTAACTCTGCCTTAAATGGTCAGCCTTCCTTCACACTCGCTTCCTGGAATCATGACTTTGCACTTTTCAGATGGGACATCTGGTTTTTTCTGAAGCCTTGTTTACAGAGTTCAACCCTGGGTGAAAAACCTCACTAGACCTTTATAGACTCTGCATTTTCCCAGCTAATATGTAATATATCATTAAAATCCACATCAATGTGTGTCAATAAGGGGGTAAAATTGGCACTGAAAAGATTCTCAAATTTGCATGGAACCCGGATCGCCAGGTAGGTGAAACAGTGATCGGTGACCTTAAATGGTAAAGTGTTTAGTGGATAGCTCTTAGCAGAAGTACTAACTGGAAGCAGCTCGCTCTTACTAAGGTTCAGTTTGTAACCTGATATCTGGCTAAATTTATCAAGTGTAGTAAGAACTGCAGGAATGGATGTATTCAAATCTGAGATGTACAGGAGTAAATCATCTGCATATAAGGAGACTTTCGCTTCAACATTGTTCCTCCTAATGCCTGTAATGTCAGAATTAGACCTAAGGGCAATTGCAAGGGGTTCAATTACCAGGGCAAATAATAACAGACTCAGTGGACAACCTTGGCGCGTCGAGCGGTTAAGATGGAAGTAATCAGATTGGATGTTGTTTGTCCTAATTATGGAGTACAGTAACTTAATCCAGGATAAAAAAGTTATCCCCAAAGCCAAATTTCTTGAGTGAGAAAAATAAATATGGCCACTCCACCCTGTCGAAAGCCTTTTTGGCATCTAAAGATATTACGACTTCCTGAGTATCAACAGAAGATGAATTGTAAAGAATGTTAAAAAGTCATCTCAAGTTGGAGAAGAACTCTTAATTTCCGATACGATATAAACCGATACCAATATAAGCGGGGTAGCCCTCATTGAAAAAAAGACAAACACAGGATTTAATGCAAGGTGTGCCAAATAAAGAAAAATATCTCAAAAACTATACATCAGATTTGTTATATTTTGACATTTTGGGAGAGAGAAGTAGCCGAACAGTTTGATGTATAATACGTGCGTGGTATGTAAACTTCATGTGTGTCATCATTACAAAAACCGATACCGATATTTACCAATATTGCATTTTAATGCCAATATCAGCCAATATTATCGATAGACCGATAATATTGAACATCCCTAGCTCTTAGCTCTTTGACAGAAAATTGTGCTTGTTTAATTATTTCTTACAGGATAGAGAAGGACAAAGCACCACCCAGCCCTTTTTTTGAGATGCATTATGATGGTAAGGTACTTTATAGGAATGACATGGTCGTCATCAGCGCCTGCAAAATGAATGTTTACAAATTCCCCTTTGATATTCAGAGCTGCAACATCTCCTTCAAGTCTGTCTTGCACTCTGGTGAGTCCAGTTTGGATGCTCTTCAAATGCTTCAAAGCTGAACCTAATAAAACTGGTAATAGAATAACATTAAACACAATAAATTGTAACTGCATTTGAATTAGACCTTTTTATACAACATCCCAAGATTCTTTTTATTTATGAATAAACTGTATATTTTACTAAATGTTGCTTTATTGTTGAAATACCTCATAATTGTTTTATTTTTTCCACCTCAGATGAAGAATTTAATTTTTTTGTCCATGAAGACCACAAAGAACTCACTGAGTGGTCTAATGTGATAATGGAATCCCAGTATGAGTGGGAGTTTTTGAACCAGTCAGTCACCAATAAGACGGTTTATCATTTTATCACCGAACAAACTGTCATTATTTTCACTGTAAGTACTTTTTGGACTACGGCATCCCATTTGGCCAATATTTGTTACTTTAATGTATTTGTGTTGTAGCTAGAGCTGTAGTGACAAGTTTATATTTCAGTCTCGTAGCAAGCTGCGCTCTAGTGTTGCTGTATAGAAGTTGTGAAACATCTGTTTGAGTGATGCTTTTTTTTCTTTTGGATCTTTTGTTTTTCACGTGTAACCTATGCAACTTCAAACAACTCACAGCATGTCAAAAGTATAGGAGTGAGACGTTAAATCATTCCACATCTTTTCACAGATCACAATGAAGAGGAAGTCCATGCTGTATGTCACCAACTTCTTGCTTCCAATTCTCTTCTTCATGTGTCTGGACTTTGCCTCCCTCATGATGTCAAACAGTAGAGGCGACAAGATCGGCTTCAAAATCAGCGTCCTGCTTGCAGTCACAGTGATGCAGCTGATTCTTAATGAGATTCTACCTTTTACATCACGCAGACTTCCACTTATAGGTAAAAATGCCAGGAGATGTGCACAGGCAATTTTTATATTTGGCAATCATACTTTAATGAGGTATTGTAGAGATGACACAATAACATAATAAGCAGGCAGGGAGGTATCAGCATTCACTTTTAAAAACCTAAATAAATTGTAACAGTTTGTGGAGGAGGAAGACAGGACCAGGAGACGGAGGAGGACTAGGACTACACGACAAGAACAGCGTGACAAAACAGATGAACTGACAACTGGACATGACACAAGAGGGTTTAAAGCGGCTCTCTGGAGCATTTTTCTCTGTATCAAAGTTTTCTAAATGTTTTAAATGATATTTCAGGTCTAAACTATGATCTATGGGTTGAGTTCCACAACATCTGTCATTCTGATGAAGACCCTCCTTCCTCCTAGAGACCCCTTTCCATTATTTCTTGCTGCCGACATTTTTCAGCCAATGAAATTCAAATTTCTGCATTCTCTCAACATGCACGCGCATCAACCAAACCTGTATCAGTAGGGGGCGCTGTCGTACAGGACGCTCTGTGTGTTTCTCTGTTTGCTGTCCCGTTCACTGAGGACTCACAGCTCATTTCTACTAAAAACCTACCCATTCCCCAGCTAAAGACGGATTTATTTTTATTTTTAAACCTTTCACCTCACAGAATGGCAAGGTTTGACAGGATTATGCGTTTATTTTGGTCAGAAAGTTCATCCAGGGCCGAGTCAAGTTCAGCTTCAGAGTCCAGCAGCAGCTCGGTGCTAACAGAGCTAATATCAGAAGCAGCAGGGACAGAGAGGGCTCATCAGACCCTCGTAGTATTGTTGGAATAAGATTGTGAGCTGTGAGTGATTAAACCCTACACATTGAGCTGTACAGCTTATGCCCGAAGTATATGCGCTGTGTGCACGCGCACACACGCGACCGGACGCGCGTGTCGAGGTGTTTTGAGGAGGAGCCTTTGGACGCTAGATTAAAAAACAGCTCTCTTGCTGAAATAATCCAGAGTGTGTCTTTAAAGCAGAATTTATTAACTTTCCAGCATAGCCCCCTACTGCCCCTACTGGTTAAAAGTGTCATTTCAACTGTCGTAAATCCTCTCACAGCTGAAGAGAGAGAACGTTTTCTCCCCGCACTCTGCCACTGCTCCCACTGCTTGTCAGCTAATAATCTCGTCAGACAAGGTGTTGTATTTTACATTTTTTTGAATGTATAATTATTTTCAGTTCAGAAACAGCCTCTCTCTTTCTATTTTTCACTCTCAGTTGTCAGAGCTTAAAAGCCTATTTATTCTCCACGAGAACTCAGCTGCAAAACTCCTTCAGTGATATGTCATACAGGTGTGCGTATCAGGTGTGTGTGTGTGTGTGTGTGTGTGTGTAGAATGCAGATTAAAACGATCCATCATCCAGCGCGGACCTGACGAGGCTTTTGGGTCTTGGTGAACTTGCACAAAACCTCCAGGTCCCCAGTGGACCAACGCAGACCTAGGGCTTTCGGGTCTTGGTCGACTCTTGCAAACCCTCGCGGCCCTTGCTGACCTCCAGCGAGAAAACAGTTCTTGCCTCTCGTGGAGTATGGATTGGCCTTGACTCAGTACGTCCAAATAATCAATCGACCCAAATCCAACTGGACCCATAGGACCTCAGTTCGGATCCTAATAGCGGGCAATAGCTCATGGAGGTCTACTAGGAGATGTTTTCGTGCGGATTGCCCCACCGGTTCTGGCGGATTTATTTATTTACCTGTGAGGTAGTGTTGGGGAAGGCTTTGGTTATCAGGTTGGTGTAGGAGAGATTCCCCCAGGCGCTGCGACGGGATGACACCATCCTTGGGGTCTGCGTGGCAGCCAAGCTGCTGGGAGTCAGTCCGCCGGAGGCGGCCGGAGGGAAGTGCGTGGAGAGCGAGGAGCCTCCGCTGTCCTGCCCGGGGGATGGGGACAATCCTTCAGCAGCGGGGCTGCTGCTAATCTGGTCCTCCGTCACCACACTGAATCCACCGATGGTCTTGGGCGTCAAGCTGTTCTCTTCATCATCGTCCTCCTCGGGTATGTTGTCATTACCTTCCGGCTTCACCACGCTTGAGTCAGGTCGTGGCGGAGGAGGCGTTCCTGTCTCGGTCAGGTTCGGTCTGATTTATTTATTCACCTGTGAGATGGTGCTGAGGAAGTCTTTCAGAACACTGTTTTCTACAATATTTCATCACGTTGTTAATAATCAGACTGGTTAAACCGTGAAACCCTCACTGAAACCATCACTCCTCCCCAATATGTACACACACATTAAAACGATAATGAATGTCAGCTATAGGAATGTGACATTTTTTTTAAATGTGATTTCTCCTCTTCTTAGTGGTTTACTGCTTTGGAACTTTTGCTCTGATGCTGCTCAGCCTCCTGGAGGCGATTTTCATCAAGTATCTGGTGGACAAAGACGCAAGACTCCAGGACAAGAAGGGAGACAGTGACTTGAGCCTGATAGAGGAGAGAGGTGACCAACTTTCACTGCTGTTTTCTTGATCAAATTAGTCTTGGACTATGCAAAGTACTGAATTTTACTTCACTCTATGATTTCTGATCAGTTTGGGTTTTTAATTATCTAATTGTAAACATACAGTACATCTATGACTATGTTGGATTCACTCATTTCTTTATCCTTCCAGAAATACAGAAGAGCACATCTATCTGTGATGACACCGGTGATCAAACATCATCTATGTACAAAGAGGTCCGTGTTAAAATATGGGTTGGATTCAATCCAGTTGGAAAAGAAACATGTTGGAGCTCTCTTCCAGCAACAAATCCTCTGCATTCACCTGATAACCTGCAATAAAGCACGAATATGGGAAATATTTTTTGTATAAACTTTAAAAATGTAGTAGACCAAGTACTGGACCTTGGGGTACACCTAAGTAAGAATGATTCCTCACCTTATTCATAACATATCATAGATTTAAAAAATATTTAAACTAACTTATTTACCGTAAGTGTTTTACTTATAATCATTTATTTTATTTTTTATTTTTTTAATTAATTAATTTTTTTCTTGGGTGAAATCAAATTAATTTAAGGCATCATTTTTATTATTATTATCTTTGAGTTTGATTTGAACTTTTAAAACAAAGACACAACATAAATACCATTTAACATCCAAATTACTGTTTTTAAAGAAATTTTACAAAGATGGAATATAAATAGCAACCTTTACTGCCCATGTGAAACTTCACAAGACATTTTTAGTTTAAAATTTTTTGTTTTTGTGAAGTTAGGCAGGAATTATTCCCATTTACATGATCAAATCCTGACATCCAAAGCATGTTTATATGTTTTTTTTTTTTGTTTTTTTTTTAAACAGCACAGGCAACAACAGTCCAGCACAGCCAAATCAAATATTCACACATATACACACATGAAGAGAGGTCTTGATGGGTAAATTATATATGTGCTTATCTGGGTTACAGTCTATAGTTCATCTTTAATCAAAGGAAAAAAAAAAGGAAGGACATCAATTAATTGTGCTTAACAAAAACAAAATGTGATCCCCCTTTATGCAGTAGCTCAGCAAGCTCACGGGGCAGGTAATCAAGCAAAGGTTGCCATATACCATAGAACGCATCACAGTTACCTTGTAACGTGGCACTGAGGCGTTCCATTGGAAACACCTTAAATATTTCTCTGTACCACTGTGTGACAGAAGGGGGCATACCCTTGATCCACTCAAACAGTATACAATGCCTAGCTAAAGGCAAAACTTTACATAACAAAGACATCTGACCAGAGGGTAGAGAGACCCCCTCTACTGGCAAACCAAGAATAAATAGCACAGGGTCAAGTGGAATTGGCCGATGGAGGATCGAGCAAAGCTCTGTAGCAATGTTTTTCCAAAATCTAATAATTAACGGGCACTTCCAGATGCAGTGATAAAAAGTTCCAATATCCTTGTTGGACTCCTTTAAAAAGCAGCTGAAGACCCAATTATTCAAAACTGCTTTTAAATAACTATTTTGTGTTCTCTTGTTGTTGTTTAATGATTTTGATTTGTAATGATATTTTGTTTGTTTTATAAATTTTATTTGTTTTTATCATGTTTGATTCTGTTTTCTGTGAAGCACTTTGTGATTTTTTTCTGTGAAAGGTGCTATATAAATAAACTTTACTTACTTACTTACTTACTTGTTACACTTTACACAGAGAGGTGAAATCTCAGGGTTAATTTTGTGTAAAAACTCAGGAGTACGTTGCAATCTATGTAAAATTCTATATTGACTTTCATGTAGTCTGTTACAAGTAAACAATATCTTTGCAGATTTAAAAGCTTTTGACCATTTTTCTGCACCAAGCTCCACCTCCAGGTCCATCTCCCACTGGGCTCTGGTCCCCTCAGTTTTGCCATGGTTTAAAACCAGTAACTGTCCATAAAAAACAGAAATAATTTTTTTGTGTGTGGATACATCAACATTAAATTTGAGAAGAGAGGATTCAATAGGACTCAAAGCTGGTTGGTTGTGAGGGAATTTAAAAGAACTCACAAAATGTCTCACCTGCAAAAATCCAAAAAAATGAGTTTGAGGGATACTATATTTGGTTTGAATTTGTTCAAAGGACATAAGATTACCCCCCCATGAACAACTCACCTACAAATCTCAAGTTTTTAGAGTACCAAATATCAAAAATGCTAGTGTTGATACCTAGAGGAAAAGCCTTATTTCTCATTAAAGGTTGCAGTGCGCTAGAAAAACCTCTTCTGCCATCATAGGCCATGATATCACGCCAAACCTTAAGTGTGCTCATTAGAATATGGTTGTTTCTGACCCCCAAAGGGAAATCAGCTAATTCAATAGATAAAAGACTAAAAAGAGAGAGGGGGTCACAGCACCATGTATCTATAGGTGGCTCGTTCTGATGCAAGAAAGAATGTAACCATCCTGAAACTATTTGTAAATGACAAGCCCAATAGTAATAAAGTAGGTTAGGTAGTGCCTGACCCCCCTCATCTATAGGGAGTTGTAAAGTCTTCATCTTTAGCCTAGGTTTCTTCCCATGCCATATGAATTTAGAGAAACATCTCTCAACCTCCTAGAAAGTTTTTCTGTTAATTTTGAGAGGTAGCATTTGCATAGGGTACAGTAATCTGGGAAGGATATTCATCTTAATCAAACTTATTCTACCCATCCAGGATAATGGGAGGTCATGCCACCTATTAAGGTCATCCTTAACCGAATCCATAACTGTTTCATAGTTCAGCTTATAAGCTGAACTATAATCATTTATAAATAAGAATATTAATGTGCCAAATGTCAACTTAATTATCATTAAATGATTGCTTAATTTACCGGTAGTCAAAACAAAAAACAGCCTCATCAATACACAACAAATTATTTCTATACTACATTGTGTATCTCTGGATATTGACTACTAAAACATTGGGCTCTGTGCTTGTACACTTTAAAGCTTGGATTTTCTGACAATGCATGGTGTGTTTTTTCTTTTAATGACACAGCAGTTATAACCTGTCTGCTAAACCTCTCTTGCAGGGCAGCAGCAGCCAGCTGACAGAGATATTTCTTGCAGTGGAAAAAGTCTCAGATGAGCTGGAAAAGATAAAGAAATCCTCCCTTTTCAGTAACAATGAAGACGTGGAACCTGGCTATTGGACCAATATGGCTAATAAAATAAATAAGGTTTTTGTCGTTTGTTACGTCACAACAGTTTTTGTGTTTTTAATCACCCTCTTTTCTTTGTGGACCTCAGGCTAAAGGTCCCTAATGGGCAGCAACCTGCTCATTAGATTTTTTGATGCAGTTGGTTTCATTTAGGCGTTTAACTCTTATAATGCCCCTGTCTTAAAAGGATTGTGCAGTCTCTCCCCTTTTAATCGACATCTCTTTTGACCAACTGGTTTGAACTGTGGTTTTTCCAGAACCAATAATATCCACTAATTGTTAGGTTGTGTGACATGACATGACGGGCGGCACTAGCTCAGTTGGGAGAGTGGCCGGTCTGGTAACCGGAGGGTCACCGGTTCGATCCCCAGCTCTGGCTGGGTTAGATTGTCGTTGTGTCCTTGGGCAAGACACTTCACCCAACTTGCCTGTGTGAGTGTGACTGTGTGTGAATGTTGGTGGTGTCAGAAGGGCCGATGGCGCAGAATGGCAGCCTAGCTTCTGTCAGTCTGCCCCAGGGCAGCTGTGGCTACAGACGTGTGTCGTAGTTTACCACCACTGGTGAGAATGACTGTGTGAATGAATAATGCAACTCTGTAAAGCGTCTTTGAGTGACCTGAAAAGCGCTATATAAAACTGATGTATTATTATTATATGTACTCTTACACGTACAGATCCGGCCCATCCACCTTTGATTCTGATGCTAAAGGTGTATAGCCAATAAAAGTCCTGTCACAGCAATGTTCTGCATGAGGGGGTGAGTAATGAAATGGTTTCAGGAAGGCAGTGCATCTTCAATGAGTAAACATTGTAACCTGACTCATGTACTCAAACATGTTCAAAAATTCTAGATATTTTGTTTTATAACTTTTTTCAACCAAAAGATGTCCAAAATGTGAATCCTTCAAAAAAATACCTGGACATACCCAAAAACATGTCCACAATACTCATATTTTTGTGATATCATCAAATTTGAACGTTAAATGGGTAAGGCTTGATTCTACAGCCTTATCTGATGTTGCAGTCCAAACCACCAGCTCTCCATTTGCAGCAACATGAAGAATCTTTCTTAATCCATGCAAGGAAAGAAATTGTTGATTTCTGTGACCCTACTTAAATAACTACATACTAGTTACAGTTGCAATAAATTGGACAGCTGACATAAAAAACTCAGGGTGTTACCTTTACAGATAGACCAGGTTTTTGCATGTACTTCAAAGGAATCCAGACCTGCATTTAATTTAATTTGGATATGTATTTCTCAGACAATTTAAGAGGGGACTGTTAAAGGGCTGATATGTGTTAAAGTCCTTGTTTTTTAACATGAGCATGAATTCAGGTGTTTTATTTTTATCATCGCTGCACACAGTTTCTATTTATCTAAAACTGAGAGATCAAAATGGACAAATAATGTAACAATCACAGGTTCACGACGATTGGGAAACAGTTTGCAAGTCTAATATGCAGACAAATGACTACTTTGACAATGTTTTATTGTTTTTGGAACAAATAAATCATGATCTGATCTGAATTAGCCAAATATTGCATGGGGGCACAGTTGGTAGCACTGTTGCCTTGCAGCAAGAAGGCTGCAGGTTTGATTCCTGGCTGCAGCTTTTCTGCATGAAGTTATCATGCACCCCCCATGCTTCTGTGGGTTTCCTCGCACCAACCATAAACATACATGTTAGTTTATTGTAAGTTGCTTTGGATAAATGTGTCTGCTAAATACATAAATTAAAATAAAAAGCATGTTATCTGATAAATACCATCATTGTTATGCTATTAACTGCACTAATTATGAAGCCCCCCCCCCCCAAAAAAAAGGAAATGTAATAAAGTTGTTGCATGTCTTGCAATTAATCTATCAATAAATATATTTACCTATTAACCCATTTTCATAGTGTATTTGCATTGGCTGCAGCTATAAATGAATATTTTCAATATGTTGTTGGTGCTGGTCAAAGGGGCTGATGGTGCAAAAGGACAGCCTTGACTCTGTCTGGAACTGCTGTGTTTTAACAATTAATTAATCAGGTAAAATCCCATTAGGATTAATAACCTCTTTTCCAAGAGAGACCTGAGACCAGATTACCACCACCAGAGTGTCAATGAGTGTGGATGAATAATAGATCCTCTCTGAAGCACTTTGGGTACCTGAAAAGCTGATCCATTATAACGTATGCATTGTTATCTTTTTAATTTTTTGCCATCATTTAGTACTATAAATCATAACGTCTATATTTAAAAACGATACATTAATTTAAAATTTCACAGCATTAGAAGTGTTTCACTTTTAATATTTACATGTAACTCATCGTGTATACTGTATCATTGATCTTTGTTTTGTAGGAAAACATTTTATTAATTAATCATGTACTCAAGTGAATATATGATCTATAATATGAATTCTTTGTAACTGTTGTTCACTTATTCTACTCAGAATAAAGTCAATGCTTGAGTCATATTCTGTGTATCTGTTTTAATCTATTTGGTGTCTATGGGTATGAGGTATGTGAGACATGGTTTCTCTGCATGTTTGATCATTGTTACTGATGAGACCCACCATTAGAAGACTCTTCATGGAAGTTAGATCAAAGAGACAGAGTAACTGGCTCGGAGGGTTCTCGGAGTCCCACCCTGGACCAGAGGAGGAACCAGAGCTGGGAGACCTGAATGGACTGTCCAATCTCTGGGACAGAAGTTGCTGAGGTAGTCAAACAATTAGTAAGTAAGAAAGTAAGTAAAGTTTATTTATATAGCACCTTTTACAGAAATAAATCAAAGTGCTTCACAAAAAACAGAATTAAAACATGATTAAATCCACATGTGTTTTGTGGATTTGGAGAAGGCTTATGACCGTGTCCCCAGGGTCACCCTGTGGGGGGCGCTCCAGGAGTACGGGGTGGATGGTCTTTTGTTAAGGGCCATTCAGTCCCTGTACCAGAGGAGTGTGAGATTGGTCCTCATAGCCGACAGTAAGTCGGATCTGTTCCTGGTGAGGGTTGGACTCCTCCAGGGCTGCCCTTTGTCACCGGTCCTGGGTGCTCATTTATAAAACTTGCTTACGCACAAAATGGGCCAAAAAGTTGCGTAGGTCACTTTTTACGCAAAATTTGGGATTTATAAAAGAAAACGTAACGGAAAAATGTGCGCAACTCTAAGCAAACTTTGGACCTTGCGTAAGCACATGTTGGAGACGTGAAATCAGTCAAAGCAGCTGGTGAGATGAAAAATGTTGAATTTATGACACAATTAAAGACTTGTAGACCCTCGCGCGCACAGAACCAACAATCCCGTCCCTAAAAAGAAATTAAAATCTGAATGAAAATATGTCGCATTTTATAATAATATCACATTCTGTTCATCCAGTTGTCTTCAGATTATATAACAGCTGCACTTATTGGTGCATTAATTATGATTTCTGAGACTTAGGAATCCTGCGGTGACACTTGTGCGTAATGCGCTGGATGCGCTGCAGCTCAGCCAGCAGGCAGACTCCGGATGAATGGGAGAGAGTTTTTAGAGATTTCTAGATAATGACTGGACGATCGATCAGCTGATAGATTCATTAGAGCATCCTATGGATCAACTGGGTCCAGTATTAGATCAACAGAACCATCGGAACCAGTAAAACCCGGTGTCACCGGCTGTTCTCAGGTTTCAACCAGCGATTATTTTATCCAGCAGGTTGGCTGTTTAACAGGATGAACAACATGACGTGTCTTCCCCTTTGGATTAAATTAAATGTTGTCATTAAACACTTCTCTTAGATCTTCACGATCTCTCTGTCAGACTGACAGCAGACGCGCTGCAGCGAGACGTCTCTCGGAGCACTTCCGTGTTCGTAATTCGTCACATTTCAACACCTAATAAAACATTTTTCCGTCCATCCACTTCACCACAAGCACCTCGAGTTTCAGCCTCTGTAAAATTACGCTTCCTAAACCTCTCTGTTGTGACGATTTACTGTTAAAAGCCAGAAACCCACCGGCTTATGCATATGCAATTATTCATGCGGTACTTTGCATTGACCGTATATGGTAGAATGTGGGTGTGTAGGAGGAGGGTTCTAACCCAAAAACAGCTGAGCACAGTTCTAGGTCTGACATCGATTTATAAAGCAGAATTGCGTGGATCTGTGCGTCCGCAGGGTTTTATAAATCGGAAATGGAATTTGCGTACCTGAAATTTTTTGGCTGAGCTTAAGCAAGTTTTAGTAAGGATTCTACGCAAAGCTTTATAAATGAGCACCCTGTTCATAACATTTATGGACAGGATGTCTGCAGCCGTGGTGTGGAGGGTGTCAAGTTTGGTGGCTGGAGGATCTCGTCTCTGCTTTTTGTGGATGATGTGGTCCTCCTAGCTTCATCAGGCTCTGACCTTTAGCTGTTGCTGGGGAGGTTCTGTCAAGCGGCTGAGATGAGGATTTGTGTCTTCAAATGAACGTTCATTTTATTTAGATAAAAAATGTATTTGACAGCTGTAGTGTTTTCTGTTGCTTGGACCTACCCCGGACGAACAGCTGATAAAGACGCGTCACACAAGCATCAGTGACACTTCTGATGAAGACCTGAGCAGTAGGTCGAAACATGTCAAGAAAAAGGTAAATAAGATTTACCAAATATCATATGTCTGCATTAAAAGAACCTTAATTAGTAACGTAAAAAGAAGACATGATGAACTTCATAAAATATATAGTGTATATGCCCTGTCAAAAAGACACTGGAGAGATTTAAACTTGAAATGGACTATAATTGTACATTTTGTGAACAACATATAGAAACAATCTCTCACCTATTCCATCAGTGTAATTAAACAAGAACATTTTTGGTCAAATGTGCAGCAATTCATAACGCAGAAGACTGGAAGAAGAATCCAAATCACTGAGAAGGACGTTATTCTATACTATGAAGATGAAGGCATGAATAAGGATGTTTCATATCTACTACAACTTCTGCTCCTGTTGGGAAAGTTTCACATCCATAAAAAGAAATGGTCTAAATCAAAACCAAACATAACCCTTTTTTTTTTTTTTTTTTTAACAAAGAACTCAATATTTATACAATTAGTACTGGCATAGGTATGGGGAAAATGGACTGGTCTAACCTATCGGAGGAGGACATTATGGCATATCTGATTCAGTCTGACAGCTGGCTGGGTAAGATTGAGCTACCAAAACAGGTTGCTGCATGTCATGACATTAATTGCAGACACCCTCAACATGGGGCTGTGTTATGCTTTTTATATGAGAAGGTTCCCTTCAGGTTTCAACAGATCCCTGTGTAAAACTATGAGGTATTTGACTAAACCAGGGTGGAATGACTATGTGGAGGAGCTTCCTGCTGAGGCTAGAGGAGCCTTTAAAGATTGGGTTGAGGCAAGTCGACAAAAACATGGCCCCCTTTTTGATCAGAAGAAACGGACGATCGCCAATTTTACATTATGCATGTCATTTTTGAAGGTATTGCTCCTTTAGAAGTAAAGTGTGTGTTGAAACACTTAATTCTTACGGGACAGCTAGACCTAGATCTCTTCAACGCTGCAGAACTGGTTTCCCTTACTTTCCAGTAGATAGAGATAAACCAAGCCCTATTACCAAGAGTACATTAGCTTCCAGTGACAATAAGTTGAAACAATCCTTAGGCCAAATGATCATTCTACTGAAATTCTGCCATTTTTGCTTGATACAGTTAAAGGTAATGAGCACTATGCATTCATCCTCGAACTTGTAGAAATAGTTCAGATTTTACTAACTGAACAGCACTTGAATCACATGAAAAAGCTGTTTCCAGAAAACATTACACCAAAGCAGCATTATTTGATTTATAGACTTTAATGGAGTAAAATGTACAGATGTAATGAGCTAAACACAACGGCTGTAACGTTTGAAGAGTGAATATTAATGTATAGTAATTGTTATTTGTTTTTTGCTTAGCTCTTACGTTGGTTGATGAAAAGGAAGGCTTTAATAAACACCATTAACCACCAGTACTGGCCTACTCAATTCGACTGGATGCTACAAGTAGTTTAACTAAAACATGATGACAGAGCCCTGCATCCTGTAACATGGATAATAAAATAAACAGGAGAGAAATAGTCATTTTAAGGCAGATTTAATCCATTACAGATAAACTGGATGCTACAATCACTTTTTGACAGGTGAAAAAATCAATTTGAAGTGATTTGATGTGGTAAAAAAAAACAAAGAGAGAGTTAATCAGGTCACCTGTAAACTAAATCTAATCCTTTATTGTCAGGTGGTGACCAGATGAGAAGGTTTCTACAATAAAACTATTAAAACAGAGTGAGCCTTAGTAAACAGCTGCAGTCCTGACAGATTAATATGTTTTAGTGTTAAAATGTTTGATTGGACCAAATTCAACCTGCTACCTTTATCAGACATCAATGAGCTCAGAGTTCATCTGGTCTGGTGAATGTTGGGGGTTGTGACTCTGGTCTGGGAGGTTCTGACAGGTGTTAGGCTGGTAACTAGCCCCCCACCCCCCACCCCATGGTGTGCCTTGTGATATTTTTCAATAATAAAGTGTACCTTGGCTCAAAAAAGGCTGGAAAACACTGCCTTTAATATTGTGATCAAAAACATTTAATCTTAATTCTGAGGCTGCTCTGTAAATAGTTTTCAAATAAACAATACATATAGCTAATTCTGATCAATCATATCAATTTCAGACTTAAAATCATGTACAGATTTAAGCCACACCCACTTTACGGAAATTCCCTAAATCTGACATTAAAGCCAGATGATGTCATTAGAGTCACATGACTATTTTAAATATGGCCAGACGGTCCATTTATGGAAATCCTCAAAGTCTGAGATCAAAGCCAGATGATGTCATCAGGGTCACGTGACCTTGGCATTCTGGTATATAGCCTCACGAAAGCATTTGACAGTCATTCTCAAGTTGAATCGAGCTTTGCAAGCAGCTTACTTTGTTAACAGTCGATATAAACAGAAGATGTCTGTTCAACAGAAACACAATCCAAATATGAAGAGATTCACCAATCAGCCTCTGGACGTTAAGGCAGGTTTTGAAAGAAAGACACATCTGGACCTGGAAAAAAAGGTTTTAAGCCTTGAAAAGGAGACTGATTCTCTTAAAATAAGGATTAAAAAAATGGAACCGTACAAAGAGATGTTTGAACAATCAAGAAGTGAAGTTACTGATCTCAATCTTCAGATTTCTAGATTAAATGAAGACACTTCTAGAACTCAAGCTTTAATCAAAACGCTACACAATGAATTAGAAGAACTCAAAACTTCTGCAAATGAGACAAAACCTTCTCCCAGAAGTCGCATACCTGTACCTGTAAGGACAGCTAAACCAGTACTCCAGCGTGAGCCTTCAGGAACAGAAATTATCGGTATTCAGGGCACTAGTGTGACATTGCACCCCAGGACAAAACAGACTTTAACATGTAAAACAGGATTATACAGTACAAAGACGACAAATCCTATTAATATACCGAAGCAGATGAATCAAACACCTTTAAGGATTGCCAAACCGAATCTCCAGTGTGAGCCATCAAAAACATGTGGTGGTCAGGTTAACAAAATCAAACAAGAGCCCATAAGGAACCTACCAAATCAGATGAATCGCAATCCTGTAAGGACAGCTAAACCCGTCCTCCAGCGTGAGCCTTCAGGAACTAAAGTTACCGGTACTCAAGGCACTAATGTCACATTGCAGCCCAGCACAAAACAGACCTTAACATGTAAAACAGGACTCAACAGTACAAAGACGACAAATCCTATTAATATACCGAAGCAGATGAATCGAACACCTTTAAGGATTGCCAAAGTGAATCTCCAGTATGAGCCATCAAAAACATGTGGTGGTCAGGTTAACAAAATCAAACAAGAGCCCATAAGGAACCTACCAAACCAGATGAATCGCGTTCCTTTAAGGACAGCTAAACCAGTACTCCAGCGCGGGCCTTCAGGAACAAAAGTCACTGGTATTCAGGGCACTAATGTCACATTGCAGCCCAGCACAAAACAGACCTTAACATGTAAAACAGGACTCAACAGTACAAAGACGACAAATCCTATGAATATACCGAAGCAGATGAATCGCATTCCTTTAAGGACAACCAAACCAGTCCTCCACAGCGCGGGCCTTGAAATCTCTGGTATTCAGGGGACTAAAGTTATGATACACCCAAGGCGTTAAACATCCCCACTATACAAAGACATCTTCTTCCTAAACGGCAAACTGACCACCTTTAATGCTACCCAAGCCAAGCCTCCCAACGACACCCCATCTAGCATCCAGTATCTGGAGTCAATTAATTGAATGGATTAAAAGCAAAGACCCATGATACAGTTCAAAAAGCAATACAAAAACATTTTGGCTGCATGGTGGCGAAGGTTAGAATTCCAGCTTTCTGCATGGAGTCAACACGTTCTCCCCCATGTAAGCGTGGGTTTTCTCCGGGTGCTCCGGTTTCTCCCACACATCACAACATGTCCTGCCTATAGGTAAGGTTCCAGGACTCCCTTGAAAAATTAATTTCTGAATCTTTTTTATTTTTTTAATCATTTATTTTTTGGTGAAAAGTTAACTTGTGCGCAGTATCTCCACTCTACATTTGAGTATGTCCCATTCATACCAACAAATTAAACTAACATTACATATACATTCAGGTAATTGAATGTAATTGAGTTGCTCCAACTTGTTTTTATTTGATAAAAGTAAAAGGAAATTATTACTTAAAAGTAAGGAAAATGAATTATGTTGCTTCAACTCCATTTAATGAAATTCCTTCAACTCTGAAATGGCGAGATGATGTAGCTGTGGTCTAAATACCAAACTACAGCACTAGTTTGAAATGGTGAAGTGCAACTGCGTTAACTGTAAACTATGTGCAACAATGTATGTAATATAAAGCACAAAAAATAGGTTCAATACAAATATAAGATAGATTAAAAAAAGATAAAAATAATCAAAAAGACAGAAAATATGGGTTAAATAGATAGATAAGATTAAAAAATAAAGATAGAAATGAAATCAAATAAAAGACAAAAACAAAATGACAGAAAGAAAAAAAAACACAAAAAGAACAAAAAAAAAAACACAAAAAGAACAAAAAAACCC
>SSNR01000130.1:75196-101138 GCA_006937965.1 Callopanchax toddi
AGGTGCGTTCGAGATGAGCCAGTTCTGCGCAGATTCGATCACCGGTGATCGGCGCCCATTGCATGCCGGTTAGATTTCTGTCCGACTTGACGCCGACTTGCTCTGATGTCATGCCTACGTAGGCAACGATAACCTCGTGAGATCAAGGCGGCCGCAGATTTTGGAGCAAGGCGCTGCAGTTGCTCTCCACCGGCTGCAAAACCGAGGGCATGATGGGAAACGCCTGGCTCTCACCTGATCTCACATCTGATTGGTTCACGTTGTGATCCAAACATCCTGTGGCAGAATGTGAAATGTTATTTTATATATATATATTGTAAATACACGCCACGTTGATGATGTCAACTATAAAGGCCACAGTGAGAAATGTGATTTGTTTCAAAGAGTTTTCAGTAGGGACTGGTTCCATTTTCTACTGTCTGATTTTTATAATCATATCATTTAGTACAGAGCATCTTGTTTATTTTCTTTGACTGATCTGATCTATCTGGATATATGTCTATTATTTTGTTACTTTAGTGTTGTTGATACTTGTTCACTCTTGAATTTGTTTTGAAAAACTTTGAACTTCAAATAAAGATTTTGGAGAAAAAAAATGAAAGTCGTCTGCTATTACGGACATTAACGCGATATCTCCAGCTTTATCATCACCCACGAGCTGCATTTAAGAAAATCTGTCCGACTTAAAAGCAGACTTTTGGCCGCTCCCCCTGCTGCGTCCGCCTGCTCTCGTCTGTTCTCCAGGCAAGGCGCAGTTCATCTCGAACAAGCCCAGCATCACATGGAAATGCGAGGGACGTTCACTGACCGTAGGACACGCGACTCTCACAGTAATCCTCGGTTACATATGATTTAATAACACTCAAAAGTATCGAAAATTTGTAACATTAATGATTCGTAGGTACCAGGAATTTGTTTAAATGTCAGAGAGCTCCATCCGGGGATTGAGGTGCGCAAACACGGCTGGGACGTAGAAGGGGGTGAGCGGCAAAAAAAGTTTGGGAACCGCTGCTGTAGACAGCTTGGATATGGACTAATAAATAATGGCTAGCTACATCATAATTACAGTTATGGCTTAATGATATGCAAGAATGTTTAGGAAAAAAAAGCATTTTTTAGTGTCCCCCTCAGAAATTTCTCTCAAAAATGTTACTGTTTAATGTCCCCCCAACAATGAACTGGGATTTTCGCCCCTGTGTGGAGGGTGTTGAGTTTGGTGACAGGAGAATCGCGTCTATGCTTTTTGCGGATGATGTGGTCCTCCTAGCTTCATCAGGCTCTGACCTTCAGCTCTGGGGAGGTTTGCAGCCGAGTGTGAAGCGGCTGGGATGAGGATCAGCACCTCCAAATCTGAGGCCATGGTTCTTGACCGGAAAAAGGTGGCTTGCCAACTCCGGGTCGGGAGAGAGATCCTGCCTCAAGTGGAGGAGTTCAAGTATCTCGGGGTCTTGTTCACGAGTGAGGGAAGGAGGGAGCGGGAGATCGACAGGCGGATAGGGGCAGCGTCTGCAGTGATGCGGACGCTGAACCGGTCTGTTGTGGTGAAGAAGGAGCTGAGCCGGAAAGCAAGGCTCTCGATTTACCGGTCGGTCTACGTCCCAATCCTCACCTATGGTCATAAGCTTTGGGTAATGACCGAAAGAACGAGATCGCGGATACAAGCGGCTGAAATGAGTTTCCTCCGCAGGGTGGCCGGGCTCAGCCTTAGGGATAGGGTAAGAAGCTCGGACATCCGGGAGAGACTCGGAGTAGAGTCGCTGCTCCTCCATATCGAAAGGAGCCAGTTGAGGTGGTTCGGGCATCTGGTAAGGATGCCTCCTGGACGCCTCCCTCGGGAGGTGTTCTGGGCATGTCCTGCCGGCAGGAGGCCCCCAGGTCGACCCAGGACAAGCTGGAGGAAATACATCTTCAGTTTGGCCTGGGAACGCCTGGGCGTCCCAGCTGAGGAGCTGGTGGACTTGGTCGGGGAGAAGGTGGCCTGGGCTGCCCGACATGGAATGCTGCCCCCGCGACCCGGATCCGGATAAGCGGAAGAAGGCGAGGCGAGGCAATTTCTTTGAGTGACTGCACATTAGGACCAACATCAGAAATAAGCAACATGTCATACTTGAAAGAACAAATGATGGCCTTCCTTGGAAATGATGAAGTAAACCATGCAGTAAATGTTAAATGGCTAAATCTAAACGGCTACAAATACGTGACCGATAAGTCATTAATTGTGAATTCTGTTGATTCTAGTGGTTTACCTGTGTCTGGGCTTGTGAGAAAAATCTATGTGATCAATTCATCATTGTATTGTTTTGAATTTCAACCACATACCATTTGTTATGACAGAGATTACATGTCATAAAATAGAGACTTCAAACATGGCACAGGCAACGGGATGATATCTGCTGAAATGCTTGTAGATTTCACACCCTATTACAGTTTTAAGCACAAAGATGTGACATGCTGTTTTGAAATATTACCTGGGTGATGTAATTGGACTACACATGCACTCAGCTAATCAATTATAAAAGGTACTCTGTTTTGAATGGATGGATAATAAGCAATGATTACTGTTTTGGAAAGTTTTGACAGCCACTGTTGTAGTGCAGAATAATGCTGATGATTCATGAATGCAATAAATGTTAAAGATGTTAATCTGTTTGACATGGCATATGTTTTTCCAAATGGTTTGCTTAATTTAAGTTGTCAATAAATACATTTCTTAAATTGAGAAGTTGTTTGAGTGGCCCTAGTCTTAAAATAAGGAAATATAATCGTATTCCTGTTCCGGAATTTAAACCAAAACTTGTGACTAGTAATGAAAGCTCAGGATGAGCTGAAATATCTTATTAGGGAAAAGTTAGACACAAATTCTTAAAATGAGCTGCTTTTGCTTGTACAATAATTGCTTATTAAGATATATTTTTTCTTTTCAGACTAAAAATAAAAGAAAATGTCTAAAAACAAGGCTTTTCAAACGTTCTTAAATATCAGTTTTTGCCGTGTACACCCTACCCTCATGTGAAATAAGAACAATTTTACTCACCAGTACTCCTTTGCAATAAAAGGTTTCTTCAGTTCCAGTCAGAATACTGCAGCTTTTTTCCAGGCTTCAGAAAATTAGGGTGTCTTCAATGGATCCTGATGCAGCCTGGCCTCGCGATAAAAGTGGGAATGAAGACTGAATTTTGCCCAGCCGTATGAGCAGAACAAAAGGGTGAGGGTGCTGTATTCAGATTTGCTGAGCCTTCCAATAGGGGCCAGCCAGGTGAGGGGTTTCATGTCTGGGCTTGTTTTGACATGTTGTAGCCTGTATGTGTCCTGGTACGTGTTGGGGGGGGGGGGGGGGGGGGGGGGGGGGGGGGGGGGGGGGGGGGGGGTGCCCAGCCAGGTTCTAGAAAGCTAGGAGCCGTTAGCAAACAGAGATTTCACTGTGATCATATTATTATGAAGGCTAGAAATGCATGCTCTGTCTAATAGCAAAAACGTTTAAGTTAGTTTCAGCATTGGTAACCCGCTAGCTTTTCAATTTAGTTTGCACTACATGACATCCACCATCAGGAGCAGGAGATGGGCAGATACCTGCTAACTTCACCATTAGCTGCTAGCCCCATCACGTGGTCATGCCTTCCGATTCCAAACATCCGCTTCCGGCGACGTATTTCCGGTGACGTATTTCTGGTGACGTATTTCCGGTGGGCTGTGACATATTTTGACATGTGTGAGGGGGTGAGGCTTATTTTGACAGGTGGGTGGGGTTTGTTTTGACACGTGGGTGGGCGTGGCATATTTTTACAGGTGGGTGGGGGTTATTTTGACACGTGGGAGGGGACGGGGCTTATTTTGACACGTGGGTGGGCGGGATTTATTTTGACAGGTGGGCGGGGTTTATTTTGACTGCTCATTAGCATTTTTGGCAGATGATACCCTCTTATATCTCTCCTGTAACATAATTTTGGTGGCCCGTACGGGGATTGGCATTCCACGAGAGACGATGCTGATCCCATAACCAATGAGAACCCTGAGGTGACATCACAGACGAGGGCGAGCGACAGACGTGCCACTGAGGGAGCCACAGGTCCATGGATGGTGAAGGGACCACGGCTGGAGGAGTGACGTGCTGCTTGCTTGAGCTTACTGTTCTGTGAGGAGTCGCTAACCAAAGGACACAATGGCAAACGCTGAAAGGTGAAACCTCACCTGGAAGATCTTCAGGAGCTGACAGCAGATGAACTATTTCAGGTTGCCACAAACATCACACCAGTAACAGATCTTGATTCTACAGACATCAAACTGGGTGATGAGGAGAGTTGTTTTGATTACATATATTCCTACCTGAATTGTAAAACTCTGGTTGAGTCAGAGGATGAAGGACTGTCTCATTTATTGCTGCTTAGCGATGTGATTATTGATCTAATTAATACCGTATTTGCTCGCATATAAGACGAGGTTTTTTTCATTGAAAATAATTTGAAAAAGGGGGGGTCGTCTTATTATCGCGCCCTAGTTTTTCCGGCGGAGGGCGCAGGCTTTTTGGTCAAAGCTGCAGGAAGCAGCTCAGACCGCGAGCGGTTCCAGAGGTCCGGGCCTGGCCTAGTTCAAAGTTACAGGTTTACTAGTACTGAGGATTAAAATGTCCAGAAAATGTCCAGACCCAGCAGGTGCTTTCAGCAGCAGACTGTACAGGTGAGGGCTCGCGTCGCTCGCTCGATTCACACACACATTCTCCCTCAGAGCCTCATCCGTCTCACCGTTCTTTATATGCACCCGACACACACACCTACACACTCCCTCACACATACAGCAGGTTTGTATGTGTGTCTGCGCAATAATTGTGCAACAGCGGGTTTGTGTGTGCGCGCGATCATGGCGCAACAGTGGGTTTGAGTGTGTGTCTGCACGATCATGGCGCAACAGTGGGTTTGTGTGTGTGTACGATCATGGCGCAAAAGCGGGTTTGTGTGTGTGTGTCTGCACGATCATGGCGCAAAAGCGGGTTTGTGTGTGTGTGTGCACAATAATTGCGTAACAGCGGGTTTGTGTGTGCGCCATCATGGCACAGCAGCCGGTTTGTGTGTCTGTTCGTTCATGGCGCAGCTGTGTGTGTGTGTGTGTGTGCATTTTGCCGCAGCAGCGTGTGTGTGTAAACAAGCTTCCCCTACATGAAAACTCCATCTCAGCTCCACAACTGGATGTGAAGTTCATCAGTGTCTGATGATCGCGAAGTTGCACAATCTGACCGTGAAAGCTCCTGTCAGCAAAGGTGCGTTGGGCAGAGAGATCAGTACGGTGGACTGGTAGACTAGTTGTGTGCACCACTGTTAATAAGCAAATATTAAAGCAGTCTGTCATTATTAGTAGCATTAGTTAAATTATTTTCTCAAAATTTCAATAAAAATAGTTTCTTTAAAAAGTGAATTTAGTCTTTTTTTCTGAAGATTAGTCTTGAAAAGGGGGGGTCGTCTTATAATCAGGGTCGTCCTATATTCGGGCAAATACGGTAATTGTGTGTTTGATGTATCAGAACAGGAAGCAGAGAGTGAGGTTGTCACTGAGAATACTCTTCCATCCTCTCCCGCTTCACATCAGGGTACTGTAGTCAATGTTGCCCCATTACCCTCTAGTTCTGATGACACAAGGTTATCTGATTATGAGAAGTTAAGCGCAAACTATGAGGCACTGGGTAGAAAGCTTGCTGAGTTAAAACCTGCTAGTACTGCACACATACACCAGGTCAGAGAGGGACGTGCATTCATTCACACCTTCCCCAAAGACACCTTTCACTCCAAGCTTGATCAGATGGTTTCCCTGAAAGACCTGCCATTCCTGCAACGGAGAGTGTTTAAAGTACATGGGGGTCAAATTGGAGACAACACCTCTGACATCAGTTACCATGGGCTTTGTAAGCAGATGGATGAGGGGATGCAGTCCAAGCACTGAGGGAGAAATCATTCAAGGTGTGCTTCGTATCATCAAACCTGGACAATTTAAGGACATGCTGATCAGTAAAAATGATTTAACTGTCCGAGAGCTGAAGAGCCTACTACGATCGCACTTGAGTGAAAAGAGCAGAAGTGAGCTATTTTAGGAATTGATGAGCACAAAGCAACATGATCATAAGTCCCCCAACAGTTTCTGTACAGACTGATTGGACTGAAACAAAAAGTAATGTTTGCTTCAAAACAAGACAATATGGACATTGAATATGAGCCACGAACAATCCAAAATGTGTTCCTGCGCACTATTCATCAGGGTCTTCTCCCAAAGTACAGTGACGTTCGAAATGATCTTAAATCACTGCTGTCTGACTGTACTGTCTCAGATGAAGCACTGATAAGAAAAGTCAATAAAATGTCAAGTGAAGAGAGTGAAAGACAAAAAAGGCTGGGACATTCAACTCGCCAAAAGGTAACTCATGCCCACACTGTCCAGCTTGAGACTGAAAAAGACACTGAAAAAAATGACAGTAAAACCAAGAACAAAAATAAAGTCATAGAAGAACTAAGTGATAAAGTGGAAACTCTGATGAAAGTGGTGGAGTCTCTCTCAGCCAGACAGACGTCTGAGCCAACTTGCCGATGCATGTACCCAAAACAAAGAGCAAGAAAAGCAATGGGTCAACCCAGTTGCCCTAACTGTATTGAAAGAGGAGTCAGCTCTTGCAACCATTGCTTTATTTGTGGTGAGTTGGGTCACAGAGCAGTTGGATGTCTCAAGAGAGGACAACCAAAAAACAGTCGCCAGTTCTCTACTACTGCACAGTTGTTTCCTGAACACAGACAACCTTGCCCAAACCCATCAAACATGCACACAGAGGAACACGCCCATGTTAAAAGCAGCCATGTGACTCCACCACTGCGGAACAAAGACACTGAGGAAGGAGACAGAATTGCTCAGCTGGTGGGAAAGAAATGCAAAATCAAGTGTTACATTCACAGTTATGCAGTGGACTGTTTGCTCGACACTGGTGCCCAAGTGAGTCTTTTAGATCATCAGTGGGTAAAAACATTTCTCCCTGACCACCAACTTCGACCACTCTCTGAACTAGTCGGAGATAAAGCTCTCAGTGTACTAGCTGTTAATGGTCAGCCTTTACCTTATGATGGCTGGGTGGGTGTGATGGTTAGCCTTCCAGAGAACAGTGATACCAACGTAACAGTACAGGTACCATTCTTAGTGAGTAAGGTGCCCCTGGATGGTCCCCTTCTTGGGTTCAATGTGATTGAACAGCTAATACAGGGCCCAGAAGAAAACACAAATCTCAGACCCACTATAGTTGGCCTCCTTCGCAGAGCAATGGATCTCCAGGATGACAAAGCTGCAGCACTAGTTAACTTTATCCAGACCAGACTTTCCACTGAAAATGAAGACTGTCGGGGGTTGCTTAAAGTGGGACTGCATGAGGTGGTAATTCCGGCAGGCCAGATCCGACATGTAAAGTGCAACATGCCCCTTTCAGTTGACCTCTCCAACAGACTGGTGCTATTTGAACCCAATGAAAGCAACCCCACATTACAACAGATGTTGGGAGCAGTTTGCTAGCAGTCAGTGAGGCAAAACCCCCATTTGTTTAAGTTCCCATTGCCAATCACAACAGACATGATGTAACCCTGGTCCACAAAACAGCTCTGGGCACTGTTGAGCCAATCATAGGTGTCATTCAGACTGACACACCAAAACATCAAGAGCCAAAAGTGTCGCAGAGTGCCCACCAGGACAGTGACAAAGTGGTGGAGCTGGAATGGGAACCCCCAGTGGATGTCACTCATCTGACAGAGGATCAGCAAAAGATTGTCAAAAAGATGCTGAAGGAAGAATTCAGAGCCTTTGCACGAGATGAGAATGACCTGGGGTGTATTCCGAGTTTAGAGATGACAATAACACTTAAAGATAACACCCCAATCCAAAAATCATATGCCTTCATCCCAAAACCCCTTTATAAAGAGGTTAAGGAGTATATTGAAGACCTTCTGGCTAGGGGATGGGTTGTGAAATGTCATTCTCCTTACTCTGCTCCCATCGTATGTGTTAGGAAGAAGGACGGATCCCTGAGGCTTTGTATTGATTATCGCCTTCTTAATCAACGCACAGTTCCAGACCGTCACTCCTTGCCCAGATTACAGGACCTCATTGATACTTTGGGAGGGTATAGCTGGTTCTCCATACTCGATCAGGGGAAAACTTACCACCAGGTGTTCATCGCGGAGGGATCCTGCCATCTCACTGCTTTTATCACACCCTGGGGCCTCTATGAATGGGTGCGGATCCCCTTTGGTTTGACCAATGCCCCTGCCTCATTCCAACGCAGCATGGAGGAGATGTTGTCACCCCTTCGGGATGAGTGCTGCATCCCTTATCTGGATGACATTTTATGCTATGCCAAAACCTTTGAAGATCATGTAGAAGGACTGAGAAAGGTGCTAAGAGCCTTACAGAGCCACGGAGTCAAACTCTGTCCTACCAAGTGTGACTTGTTCAAGCAAGAAGTTAGATATGTGGGTCGTTTAGTCTCTGCAGAGGGCGTACGCATTGACCCAAAAGACCTTGAGGCGGTGTATGCACTTAAGAAAGAAACACCTGCTACAGTTGGTGATGTGAGGAGAATAGCTGGGTTCTTGAGCTACTATCGTTCATACAAGATTTTTCAAGGATAGCAAAACGCATCTATGAGCTCTTGCAACCCAAGAAAACAAAAGAGGAGCTGTTTCGTGAACAGCCTGGCCAACAGAAAAAGAGAGGGGCACTGTTCCCATCCAAAACACCTGTAATATGGACTGAAGAGCATCGGGAGGTCTTGTGCAGGCTCATTGAGATGCTGGTGAACCCCCCCATTCTTGCTTACCCTGACTTTGAGCTCCCTTTTGTGCTTCATACAGATGCCTCAGATAAAGGACTGGGTGCAGTCCTATATCAGAGACAAAATGGGAAACTCAGAGTTATATGCTATGGCTCGAGAACGTTCACGCCCGCTGAGAAAAACTATCGGCTACACTCAGGCAAGTTGGAGTTTCTCGCACTAAAGTGGGCTGTCTGCGAGAAATTCTGGGATTATTTGTTTTATGCCCCACATTTTACCATCAATACCAACAATAATCCATTAACTTACGTCATGACCACTGCAAAGCTAAATGCAGTTGGCTACAGATGGGTGGAAGAGTTGTCAGACTTTAGATTTGAAATCTGCTACAGACCCGGTAAAGTGAATGTCGATGCAGACACATTGTCCAGACGCCCCCTAGATATCGACAGATATGTGGCTGTCTGTACAAAAGAGCTTTCCAGGGAAGCTGTTACAGCTGTATGGGAAGGCTGTGGAGCAGGTCAGCATGATGATGTTGCCTGGGTTGCTGCACTAACCCTAGCACAAGGTCCTCAGCTTGAACCAAGTTGCAGTGATGTCATTCAGTCTATTGATCTGGAAGAACTACAAAAGCCTCAAAGAAAAGATCCTGTGATTGGTGACATCCTGAGAATGAAAGAGTCGGGACTAAAACTCACAGAGGATATGAAAAGAGAAATAAAGGGCACTGCAAAGAAAATGATGCATGTATGGACAAAGCTACATGTTGAAGATGGGATTTTATACCGCAAAAGAGCAGAAAACCATCAGCTAGTTTTGCCAAGCAGCTTCAAGTCACTGGTTCTGAAGCACTTGCATGACAACATGGGCCATGTGGGAACAGAAAGAGTTCTTAATCTGGCTAGACAAAGGTTTTACTGGCCTTATATGCGGCGAGACATTGAAGCTTATGTCACCCGTCAGTGTCCATGTATCAAACAAAAGAAACCTGCTACCCACATCAGAGCTCCTATGTCGAGTATAACATCTAGCTCACCCATGGAACTTGTGTCCATTGATTTCATGCATTTTGAGCCAAGCAGAGGAGGATACCAGTACATTTTGGTGGTGGTTGACCACTTCACCAGATATGCACAGGCATATCCAACCCGCAACAAAAGTGGTAAAACTGCAGCAGAGAGGATCTTTAATGAGTTCATTCCCAGGTTCGGGTATCCCCTGAAGTTACACCATGACCAAGGGCGTGAATTCGAAAATGAGCTCTTCTGGACTTTACAAAAGCTGACTGGCTTTGGACGCTCACGCACAACCCCATACCACCCGCAGGGTAACCCGGCTGAGCGGTTCAATCGCCCGGTGTTGCAGATGATGAGAACACTTGGGGAGGAAAAAAAAGAAAGATGGAAAGAGTACCTCCCACAGATCATTCACGCGTACAACTGTACTCAACACGAGGCAATAGGGTACTCACCATTTTTCTTGCTCTTTGGCAGACATCCCAGATTGCCTGTGGATTTGTTATTCAGGATGGTTTCTTGTGATGAACCTCAGTTACGCAGAGAAATGGGTGGAACGGATGAGCAAAGCCTACAGGATTGCCTCAGAGAACAGCAAAAAGTCGAGTGATCGTGGCAAAAAGTATTATGATCAACACCTGAAGGGAGTGATATTACAGCCAGGAGATCGAGTGCTAGTACGTAACTTGACTGAACGAGGTGGCCCTGGGAAGCTAAGGTCATACTGGGAAAGCACCATTTATGTGGTGAAAGAACAGATCAGTGACAGCCCAGTTTACCGAGTCATCTCTGAGATGTGTAGCGTTTGGAAATAACTTAGTTGTTTTAACTACACCCTCTTCATATAAACATTAAAGCTTATTTTTGGATTATAATGAAAAGTGATAAACTGTCATTTAGCCCTGATAATAGCTAATATTTATTGAAGGTATCTTTAGGTTCTTTGAAAAGAGTACAGTGAATTGAATACCTTATTAATAATGTAACACTGAGACCAGATAAAGATTGGGAATGGGAGTGGAAGAATTAAGCTTTATCAAAGCAAGCCTCTCAATCAGAAAGGGGTTTCTTACTGAGTTGCAGCGGTCTCGTGGGTCCAGCAAGGTGAGGGGCCTCTGGCAAAGGTGGAGCAGGTCCCCGGATGAAGGCCCAGTTCCCAGAGGAGGCAGTTTCAGCTGGTTCACCTGGGAATCGTCTGATGGCCCTGAGATCTGTGCGACAGCAAGGGAGGTCACCCAGTAGGGGACTGTGAGGGAGTTTACCAACTCACATATGACTTCCGCCCATTAAAACACTCACATTATAAATGTAGAAAATAGCAGAGAAGCACATTATAACACTTTGAGTGAATGAGAGGGCGAATGCCCTTGGAGCAGGAACACTACAGGAGACTGTTCTGTAAACAAGAAATTACAGTTTGAACACCAGTCTGTGGTATTAGAGAAGAGACATCTTTGAAGAGTGTTTTATTAACACAGCCGGTGTCCAGTGGGTCATCTGGGAGGTGGACACCTGAAAGTGGACAGTTGGACACCTGTAGGAATCTTGATTCAGTTTAAAACATAATCCAAGAGTCATTGTATTCCAAGTTATTGGGAAAGAAATGGATGATTGTTGTGATGGTCAACAGGGGTCAGAGGGTATAGCATATTTGATGGTGCTACAGATGGATGGAAACAAGTCGAGGGTTCTGCACCGTAATCTACTGCACCTTGTTAATGAGCTTCCAGTGGACTTACCTGCAGCAGCCAAGAATGGAAAGTTGCCATATGTGAGGAGGAAGAGTGCAAACTTACCTCTAAGAGGCACAGTGGTCCAACCAGACAGTGAATCTGGCTCTGATGAGGAAGGGAGTTCTTATTATGAGCTACGATATAACTTGAGGAGTCAAAATGCAGACACTGCACAACCAGCTTATCGGCCTAACCATGTTCTCTCAAAGAATTCAGCTCCTAAATCACCAAGCCAGTCAGCCTCCCAGGGATCACCATGGAGGGAGTGTGGACAGTTGTTGAGAAGAGGACAAAAAGAGGAGACCAAAGAAACGGGAATTGGACAAAACGATCACCAAAACATGGAGCCAGACTCCGACAATGATGAGGAGAGACTTGTGGGAGTGGAGGAAACTGAAGCTACAGGAGTACCATCAGCAGATGATGAGAGTGAACTGACTCACCCAGCGGAGTTTCCCCCGTTTCAAACCCAACGCCTGCCCCTATTGAGACTTCACTGGAACGTTCCACAAGAGAATGGCGGCCAACCCCACTGTTTACTTACAGTACACTGGGCCAGCCCTCTCTTTACACACATCCAACAGTGAACAGTACTGATGTGTTCATGTCATCTGGTCTCCCTAGCTATATTCTGCCACCCAACACCTTCCATACATACCCTATGCTAGTTTTTTTTTTAATCATAATCCACTACCCTACCTTCCCTTTCAATACACTCTGCCAGGACACTATCACCAACCAGTATACCTACATTAATGACTGATAAGAGCTAAATGTGTTGATTCAAATGTTTTGATATTTAGAGTTTTGTGTATTAAGATAGAGGTCAAATGTCAGGAGCCATTTTATTTTTTGTTGGGCAGTGTGTGATACTCTTAAATGTCATATCACATTGAAGGTTTTAAAGTTATATTCATTTTATTTAAGTAAAAAGGTCCCATCTTCCATCATAAAAACATGTTTTGTTGACAGTTTTGGGGTAACTGTAGTTTTTATAAGTCACCAGCAGGGGGAGTGTCTCCCAAGGTGAGTCCTGGGTGTGGTTGTCTGCTCGGAGCTCAGACCAGAACCTGCCTGCCGACAGACAACAGCTCATGCCTTTTTCCTTGTCTTTTCCTGCAAAAATACAGGTTAGTAAGATGAGTATTTTAGACTCAGATGACTCCCAAGTTTATTAGAACTAGTTTTGTATCATATTTTGTAACTTTTATGTACAGAGATAAGTTGGAAATTTGGAAAAGAATGTTAATTATGTTCTGTGGAGGAGAATTTACCATTAGTGTGTATTGGGTAAAGATGATGGACCTACACATGTTTAATATAGCTTACATGTGGCTCCAGGACAAGTGTTACTTTGATAGCTTGATATTTAATGTGAGTATTGTACACTGACATGATTCTATGCATTTGAGTTTATTAAAAATACAAAAGTAATGTTATAAAGAGTGTTTATGAGCATGTTTGCTGCTGATGGATGTTAAAAATGCTGTTCTTGAGCGTGATAAATTGTTGAATAAGCAGGTAAACAGTAGCATTTGATGTGCTAATCTATATTTTATGTTACAGCTGCAACTAAACAGATTTAAGGGAAATTGATGTAAATTATTATAGATGAAAGTAAACTATCTGAAGAGACACTTTATTTTCTTTATAAAATAATTGATTTAGAGATTAATAATTTGAGTTTTTGGAAATGTGGAAAAGAAATGGAAACTGTGAAATAGAAAAAACTGTGAAATGTTTGACTTTCTGTTAATAAGTCAGACCAGAACCTGCCTGCCGACAGACAACAGCTCATGCCTTTTCCTTGTCTTTTCCTGCAAAAATACAGACCCTTCGAAGGCCTGTAACATTAAACAATAACAATAACAACATTAAACAATCTAAAGAGTTTGGATCAGTGTCCGATCCAGGAGGAGGGAGGGGGCTGAGACCGGGAGACACGCGAGCTTATGGAGCAGAGACCGGGTTCGCTGCTCACTCCACACCCGCCGGGATTCATCCTCCCCCTGAACGGAAAGCACCAACGGGCGTGCTCGGTCCTGGAGAAGGTAGCGAGGTAGGCGTGGAGCGAGTCATAACTCATTCCCCCTATGCCGCGTCTCCCTCCTGGCTCAGGAGGAGATTTTGCTGAGTGCTGCGAGTCAACACCTGCCCTCCATCAGGAAACAGATGTTAAGATTTTTTAAAAGCACTTCCTGAGGAGGAGTTTCCTGATTAAATGTTGCTCCAAGATGCACAAAACACTGACGGATTTCTCCAAATAGTCTAATTAAGAAGTTGTTCAGAGCTGCTGCAGTCAGAGGATAAAGCAGCAGGAGTGAAGGAGGAGCTGATGACATGAAATGATCGGGTGATTGTCAGTAAACAAGTTTGTTCTTTCTGGGCAAAAAATGGACCAGAGTGTTAAAATAATGTTGACATTTCTGCACCTGAACAGCTGTAGGAAAAAAAGATTTTCCTCAAAAAGTTACTTTAACCACAAACTAATTCATGGGGATTTTGTGCACAGAGAATGTAGTATTTAAACATATATGGATATGATAGATTTCTATACAGATGGATGGATTTATGTCTGCAGCATGACATCAAGCTGGTATAAAGAATAATCAAATTCAATAAACAAACCAGACTTTCAATTAAACTTATAATATGAAAGGCTAAAAGGGGTGTTAACGTGTTATGTGTCTGTTGTGGGAGTTTCACAGTGCAACAGTTACAATGTAAGTTTTTTTGATATTCAAAAAGTACTTCATGTATTCTATATCGGATACAAATCTATTTAAACTATTTTGGAATTTGTGTGCATGCCTTGTGTAATTAAGAATGTATAGACGCATGTTTTGTTTACAGTAGTTCAGGAACGTTTTGTTCCTGTCCTTGCCTTTATTTAAACCTTTATATATGTCCCTCTCCATGCACCTTAAAATAGATGTTGTGTTTATTGTTATTGTCCTGGTGATGAGCGCTGCCTGGTTTCCTCTATTCACACCAAAGAGTTCAATCTTTGTCTCATCTGACAAGAGAGTTTTGTTTCTCATGCTCTGAGAGTCCTTCAGGTGCTTTTTGGCAACCTCCAGGTGGACTTACTAAGGAGTGGCTTCAGTCTGGACCAGGGCCGGATCTAGCCAGCCCCACTAAGGGGGGCAGGTAGAATATCAGGGGGGGCCAGTCTGAACATGCTAAGAACTTTTTGGTCATCACATCCCCCAATCCCTTCAATGCATTGAAAACTACGCCATCATCATATCAGTTCCTCTATCCATATATTTATTTTCATATTTGATCCATACCCTCTGCATTTACCTGGGCTTGGGACCGGCACAAGTAGGACACTGGCGTATGTCCTGTTGGGGCTGCATTCATCTGTTTTGTTTTTGTTTGGGTTTTTTTTTGTACTTTTTGTGTTTTTGTTGTTGTTTTTTGTGTTTTTTGTTTTGGATTTTTTTTTGTGTTCGTTTTGTGTTTTTTTGTTTTTCTTTCTTTCTGTGTCATGTCATTTTTGTCTTTTATTTGATTTGATTTTTATCTTTATTTTTAATTTTTTAATCTTATCTATTTAACCCTTAATTTTTGTCTTTTAGATTATTTTTAATTTTTATTTTTTAATCTATCTTACCTGTTGAACCTTTATTTTTTATTTTTATCCATATATCCTTTATCCATTTTCTATTCTATCTTTTTTATTTCTTTTTTGTATATGTGTTTGTTGTTTTTATTTCTTTATGACTTATAAAAGCAGGGGTACACCCAATCTTTCATCCCATGTTCTCAACGGAGAACCTGGCGCTAGTACTGGGCAAAATACTCATGGACTGGATCGGATCATGGATTTCAGTCAAAGATTGGATCATTTTTTTGAATTAGCAGAAAGAAAAATAAAAGACAAAAAACTTTGATCTCTATTTATTTTGTAGCAACATTTTTCTGCTCATTCCACAGCATTCAACTCAAGATGTCAATCCAATGCTTAAATAAAATGTTTAATCATATAAAAACAAATTAAATGGTGAAAGGACTTCTGATCACCTCTCGGGTCAGACAGCCACTCACTGCCGACAGACAGCTGCAGCGGGGGGGCATGACGATCAAGGTGTTCTGATCGCTCCTGACTGAACACTGTTAGTATTAAACGTTCATTAGCTTTTATAAAAGTCCAAAACAACTTGTTATCTTAGACAGAAATAGATGAGTCTTGTTTCTCTATCAGAGAGGAGGTCAGCTGACAGAGCTGTTTCTTTAATTACTGCAGTTTTTTCTCAGTTCTGTGTTTCTTTTTCTTCTATTTTCTCTCCCACAGGGCAAAAAAGGAAGTGAGAAGTTAATTGTTTAAATGTGAAAGCAGCATTAAACTGTTCAGATCTAAGTGCTGAGGGTGTTGGCGGTCCCTGTCACTGATATAAAAGGAAACGTCTTCAGACAGCTCAGAGAGGACAGAGCTGCTCATTCAGTCATGATTCTTCCTTTCATCTGCTTCCTGCTCCTTGCTGGTAAGATCTGATCCTTTTCTACAATAAATGAATGTAGACTAAGAAATCTGATGCTCCTTAACTAAACTCTATCCCATTGGGCCACATCATTTATTGAACTGATAATTGGACAATTCAATGTAACTTGAATATTGAAAGTAGTATTTATACTACTAAATTTCTGATAAGTGAGTAGCCAGGTGTTGGTGAATAAATGTCTACCAGTAATTTAAATGAAAATGATTTTGAATACGGAGTTGGAGGACTTTTATGTTTTGTCTTTTAGAATCAGTCTCATTTGAGTCCATCAAATATTTACACACCTAAATTTGCAAATCAAAACAAGTACACTTTAAAATCTATTTAATTTGTGTTGTGATTTAAAAAAACAAGAAACATACCAATCAGCCACAACATTGAACATTTTATAGTTTCAGCATTCTTTAGGTCCCATGTGCACTTTTAGAACTGCTAGGATCATGAATGTCAGGAATCTCTGGTAGATCGTTGTTAGCAGATTTTTTTTAGAGCTTAAAAAAAATCCAAATACCAGCCAATCAACTGCTCTGGCACTGCCTCTACCTGGTATAATAATAATAATAATAATAACTTTATTTATATAGCACCTTTCTCAGGCCAATGGCCACAAAGTGCTTTACAATAAAACAATTATAAAAACACAAAGGATAAAACTTGAAAAGAACATAATAAAACACAAAATAAAAACTTGAAAAGAACATGATAAAACGCAAAAATAAAAACATAAGAACATGATAAAACGCAAAATAAGAACATGATAAAAACAAAAACATCATGCAACCTAAAATCAGTTAAAAGCGAGCCTGAATAAATGAGTTTTCAACTGTTTCCTAAAAGAGTCAACAGAATCCAGGCTACGCAGAGGAGGAGGTAACGTGTTCCATAATCTTGGAGCCACTACTTTAAAAGATTTATCTCCTCTGGACTTAAAATGTGATCTAGGAACCTCCAACAGCCTCTGACTAGCAGACCTCAAACTACGAGGAGGACTGTAGGGTTTTAAAAGGTCTGAGATATAAACAGGGACCTGACCACGCATGGCTTTAAAAGTAAAAACTAAAAGTTTAAAATGAATTCTAAAATGCACTGGTAACCAGTGCAGGGATCTTAAAACTGGAGTAATGTGCTGACTCTTTCGTGTGTTGGTTAAAAGCCTTGCAGCAGCGTTCTGAACTGACTGGAGGCGAGACAGATCTTTCTTGTTCAGACATGTAAAAAGGCTGTTACCGTAATCAAGGCGAGATGAAATAAAAGCATGAATAATCATCTCTAGTTCTGCTTTTGACACTAGAGTTCTGATCTTAGAGATATTTCTCAATTGAAAAAAGCAGTTACGGATTAATGTTTGTGAATGTCCCTCTAATGACATGGCAGAATCTAGAATGATACCAAGGTTTCTGACGTTTGGTTTAACAGAAGCAGCCAGAAAACCAAGGTGCTGCTTAATATACTCATTTGGTTCTCTGGAGCAAAAATTAGTGATTGAGTCTTAGCAGAGTCTTATGTATGTATGTATGTATGTATGTATGTATGTATGTATGTATGTATGTATGTATGTATGTATGTATGTTTTTCATGTAATATAGGACATGCCACAAATTACTGACAAGGCCAATAACACTATAAGTACCTAAATATATTTAATTTTAAAACAACTCCCAGTAGCCCGATTAGATCCATAACAATCAGCAGTGAAACTGAAATTAATTTTAGACTTTAACTACTTTAAGATGCATTAAGAAACATAAAGAAAACATCACACACATTGCGATATTCAGAGGCTGAGTTTTCAAGAGGGCCTGTGTTCAGACATTAAATGTGCATGTGTTTATAAAAACTACCACACAAAATCAGCAAAATCTACTCACAACAACAAACTTCAACACAGTTATTAATCCTAACTTGGCCATTTATAATCACAAACTCAATTTTGGCTAACAAAAACATGCTATTAAAACAACACAGTAATTATTACCTCAGCTTATATATTTTAATTTAGTCCTTTCTATGTTTATTCAGTGGAAACATTATTGCTTTCTTTTCTTTCAGGTGGAAATGTCTCCAGTTTAGAGTCACAAGATCCTGATGATGATCAACCAAAGTCCAATCAGAGCTGGGCAGAAATGCCAGGTATGAAACTCATGAACAGCATTATAGCTCAGCTCATTGGGCTGCAGCATAAAATGAATGTTTTGATCAACAGTTGTTCAAAGGTTGTTTTTTTTTTTAAATTAGGGCTGAAACAATTCACAGAATTATTCTAATAATTCTACTACAAATATTCTTTGAGAAAAAATGAATAAATCAAGGCTTAGGTTTAAACTCTGCGATTTCACACTGCTCAGTGATCACATGGTGACAGTAATTAGCTCACACTCAGCACAACAGCTTTATACAAACAACTGATAAATTTGTCATTAAAACTGGATTCCTGCAGTCATTGGTCTTTACAGTGAAACCAGCATTCTCAGTTTAAAGCTGCACTCAGCCTGGTAAACCAGACTATATATGTGGATACTGTATAGTCTGGCCACGGTCCACTGATACGACTCATTCATAGGGGCGGGATCAGTGGTTGTCGATCAAACCGTCTTCACATGCTATTGGATATCGCTAGGACCAACAACCAGAACCAGCTGGTAAATTAAACTTTTACCGTGTCCCGTCGGCAAAGTGGCCAATAAATCCTCTTTCAAAATAAAAGACGTAAGTGTCTCGATCTTTTCACGTCTTAAAGAAAAGCTCAAATCTAAATCGTCCAAAGTGATAATAAAGACGTTTCAAACAAACGCGGTTTCTGAACTGTCGCCATGTTGTTTAAAGTCAGTCGGAGCTCTGACGTCATCAGCTAATCCCGTCCTCCAACCCATTTAAGCGTTGTGATTGGCCCAGTACGGGACTGACCGGACCAATCAGTGGGCTGCAGAGGTTCCAATGGAGCGTGTCTAGATCAAAGTCTGCAGAGCAGAACTGACGGTCTAGTGTACTAGGCTATTAGACATTTGCTGGTTACAAATTGTTTTTTGCCTACTTATCTAACTATCTGAGGGTGGTAAACCAGGTAACGCTACAATGCACAAGTATAACTCTCTATTTCCTATACTTTTATTGATAGATGCAAATACTACAAGCTATGAGCTACCACATGATGGTAATCAGACGTCCAACCAGAGTTCTGAAGAAAAAGGTAAGATACCTCAATCTGATGGTGAATTTTCTTAATCCTAAACTGAAATAATAACACAAATAACACAATTTTTTGGGAATTAGAAATAAAATGTATTTTGTCTTTTTGCAGCAAACAAATGCAGCTATCTAGACGTTTTAAACTACCTCAACTTTACCCAAAACAAGGACATGTATACCCTGACCAGGCCTGTTAAAGATCACAAACAAAAAACAACCATATTCATTGCTATGGTGGTCTATGCCATCCTGGATGTGGTAAGTTTTAATGCTGTGTTTTATTTAGTGCCTGTAAGCACCATTTATTATTTTAGTTGTTTTATTTTGAAATGTTACACAGGAAGCGACAAGGTGCTTCCGGTTTGTGTGTGTGATGTTGAACTTGACTGTGCAGTGTTTAATATTGGGAATAAAGAAAAGTCAATGGCAGGCCGACGCGGTTTTTTAACGTCAGCAAGATTACAAAGGTCATGATTTATTAATAAATTGATTAATTTTCATTGTTTTTGCTAAAACTAGTCAACTAAACTGAGCAGCACTCCTGTAGGGATAATGGATACAGATCCAAAAGACAAATTTTTAAAATGTTTTATATTTTACTTTAGCAACGGATGAACATTTGTACTTATATTGACATTGGTTTCTAAATAATTTTTATATTTTGCTTGCTTATATAGTTATCTGTAAGTTGTTCTCAACTGACTGACTGAAGTATTTCTGCACTGTGCTTTATCCACAGAATGTGGCTGACCAAACATTCGTAGCACATGTTTGGGTTGTAATGGTAAATTTTCTCTAAAAATAGTTTCAAAAATTTCTAAACATTTTACTTGCGTCTTGACTGGTAATTAAATGTATTCATTGAAACCATTTTCTCAGTCTCTTTCCTCTTACATTCACTCTTTCCCCCCAATTTTAGAGATGGACAAATGAATACATTAAGTGGGATGAAGAAAAATTTTGTGGAATTTCACATGTAATAGTTCCAAAGATAACTCTGTGGCAGCCAGACATAACTATTGAAGAGATGTAAGTGTGCATGCTTACATTTAATCTGAGTGTTTGTACTTGTAACTACCATGACATCTGTTGTGCGGTTCTGTTATTAAGGTGAGGTCTAGGCTGAACCTCTCCTTGCCGCCTGTAACAGGAGGAATCTTTGGTCTTTATTAAGCTGTGTGAATCAGCCTTTCATACCTGAGTATAATTTTCCAACCACCTCAGATTCAGGGTTCAGACTGAATCTTTAACTGTTGGTGAATTACCTGCCAGAGCCCACGTACAATCAAAACCTTATTTGATTTAACCTCTCTTCCTCAGTCCGTAAAAGAAGGAACAGGGCGCGCCATACTGATCTTAAACACTCTTAAACCGGGGAGTCAAGATGTCTATTTATTTAGATAAGACTCCTGTGGGTTTCTATAAAGTAAGGCTCAAAAACTCACTGCAGTTACTCAGCATGTGATCAGCCGTTCCATCACCAAATCGCTCAAAAAGACTTCAAACTGTGGTGGAGATTTATTTTATGGAAGCAATGTTCACTGAAGAGGCTTTTCATTCATATTTCAGTTTGAGTTTCATTTTGTTGTTTGTTTATCATACTTAGCTGAAGACAGATGAACAACCAGACCGGTGTTATGACTTGCTAAATATTCCTAGCACCAGTAGGTGCTTTATCAGCACATTTATCAGTACTTTATCAGCAGGTTTTCGTTTCGATGTTTGAATTTAATTGAAGGGAAATTATCCTATATTACCTTGTGTTCTATTTAAATAGAATATCCTAATTAGCCCTTCCATTTTTGAGTTCATTGGTGTCCATGTGTGTGGTTGTTTGGCTCTCCTTCCCATTTCCCCTCCCCCCACCCTTCTTGTTTCTTGTGGGCGTCTGGGATCTGCCCTTGTGGTGCACTGTTAGCCCGGATTTTGTATCGACTTAAACAGTTTGACTGAAATATAATCAAATAATTTAAGTTTGATATATTTACTTTAAAATCCTAAGTAAGTTCCACTAATTTGTCACAAACATCCCCATGTGTTGATACTTCTAAGTTAAATGGACTGAAATTATAAAGTTATGGTCATGGCCACACCCTTGAACATCCTTGAGAACGCCATTTTACTTTGTGCCAGCAACTTTTCATCAGGAACTGGACCATTTGCCTGAACAGTAAGTATTAACTCCATTTTCTTTCATTGTACAAATTTTTATTTGACTATTAACAGGTATAACCAACCAGAAGCCACTACAAAAATAAAACAAAGGACTCAGTCAAACCTATTTTAACATTTAACATTATAAACGTGTTGAATTAATGCAGAAAAAAATTTCATGACTTGAAAAGTAAATGTGCAAAGATTAACTGAAACGAGAAGCACGTGTAGTCATTCATCCATTCATTCTCCCTACTCTCCTCTTCAGTTTTTTTACTTCCGCTACCCCAGTGACGAGTCAAGCTGCGCAGTGAAGAGATAACAGCACAGCAGAAGTATGTATCACGGCATGAAAAGTTTGTAAAATTATTGTAATATTAAGCGCTCCACCGGTGAAGCTGGTTGCTGGGCAGAGTTCGGTTATTGCCTCTGTGTCTGCTACCGCCGCGACCCGGACACGGCGGACCCGAATCCGAACGCAGAACCAGACCCGCGGTCTTTTTGCAAGTTACATGTTAGCTAGGAGGACACCATTTTTTCGTCAGAGCGCGTGGGGGGCTTAGAGAAATCGAGACTATAATAATGGCTGTATTTTAGCTGCACATTTTTCATATTTTGCGCGGCCCTTTTTTTTTACTACGTGGCAGTTTGCGGTAAGTTCTCTCAGCAGTTGCCATTAATGTGCTAACTCCTTGGGATTTGACTTTTTACGTTTTTGTCCACGTGTCTTAAATTTGAATATTCCGACCGGTGAAATGGAGCGGTAATGCAGGCATCGAAGTTCACTTGGAACCGAGCGGATATATACTTTGCTTAATCAAGTAAGTGCTGTTTTAGCTCGGTTTATATAAATACTAAGGTTAATTTATGGCGATAAAGCGCGACGCTGCAGCTAATTTGTAGATAAAAGACCAAAACAGCCAAATGCTAACCCTGCGAGATTCTGTTTGTCTGCAAAAAAATGACCGCGTGGTACTGTGAACATTTGAGATCTTATCAACTTCAGTGTGATGATATCACCTGTGTGTGTGTGTGTGTGTGTGTGTGTGTGTGTGTGTGTGCTGAAAATGTCAGAGTTAAATGACGTCTTTCCATTGTCAGTGTACAGAGTTCAAGGAGAACTTATGGTGACACTGAGGCATTTTGTTGTTTGCTAATCACATGTCCATTTTCCCCAGATGGCTGTGGAGTAGACGTTTACCACAAGGATTATAGTCACTGAGGGAGATATTAGAAAGATGACCAAGGCAACAAGACCAGACACACTTGAGGATTTGCTTGACTGGCTCAAAGACTGTCTGCAAGCAAATTACAACTTCAGCCTCCAATACCAAGATCCAGAATTTAACAATGAATTCTGTAACCTCACACATCTCTCAGAGCTTCCAGAGAAACCAACCATGAAAATAATTCCAATGATAGAGCTTGTCCCAGTCCCCACGCAGCTGGACTTGTCTAGTGACTCAGTCAGCCTGTCAGACACTGAGATCTTGTCTGTCTCTTCCGGAAGAAGCTCTCAGTGGCCCGATGAACTTGAAATTCCAAAATTTCCGGTAGACGTTGAGTATCGACTCCGCCAAGGTAACCTGTTGTATTTCAGGGATAAAGTCTGTCTCCAAGTTACAAAAGAGCTGAAGCATGAAATCCTTGAGAAGTTGGCAGAAACCATGTATTCATTCAAAGCATACCCAACAAAGAAAGAGATTGCAGCTGTTGCAAAAGCCCTAGTACAAACACACCCATGCCTTAGCGAACCAGCATCATCCTGTGGATGGGATGGATGGAAAAACAGTTTGGCGTTCAAGATGGGGAACTATAGAACCAAAATGCGCCAGCTTGGCCGACTTGATGTTTCTGTGAATGGTGGCAAACGTGGAAGGTATTCTACAAGTGGTGACCCTCCCCACAAAGCCATTAAGAAACCAAAGAAAGGAGAAATACATTTCCTGCCTGATTATCCAGAAGGAATGGATGACTACCACCTGGAAGAAGCACGTCAGGGTTTGGTTGATGAAATGATGAAAAAAAAGCCAAATGGATCCATTGTGAAGAGAGATATGGATGTGACATTTGCACTTCGAAGAAAAGAAGTTGTCAATGACAAACCTGCAATCAGCCAGATGGTACACCGATGGCCAGCTCTCTTCACAGAAAGTCAGGTTTGTATGTTTCATATGACTTGTGTGTTCTTATTTTGAAGCACTACAACTGAGTGAGTTTATTTTTCAGACAGCTTACTGTCTGCTTGCAAAACCTTTTTCAAAGGTGGCCCTGCACCACTTTTTTCTGCATTTTTGCAGGCAATTTTTATTTATTCATATGGATATAGGTAATTGCATGATATTGTTTTGTCCAAATTGTATATTGTTTGGTCATTTCTGATGAATTTTTTCATTATTTGTTGTTTCAGATTTTTCACGAGTTCAGCAGAGTGGTGGGGAAAAGTCTCAGAGACAACTTCTTTGATGCACTCAAAGCTGCAACATTCAGCTTTTGATTGGCTGAAAACACCTGATCCAGGTAATCAACGGCAGGAACAACAAAGATAGTTGGAAAACAAGCAGGGCTGCAGCTCTCTAGGACCAGGGTTCCCTACCCCTGATTTAGATGATTCTGTCTTTCTCTTGTTTTTCTTGCTCAAATCTTATTCTCTTTACTCTTGTTTCTATCCTTTTAATTTGCTTCATATTATTTATTTCATTGTTCCTTCTATTTCATCTGTTTGATCTTTTTTTTTTGCTCCTTTCCTGTGTTGATTTGCACTTTTTTTCAATTTTAGTTTTTCTTCAGTTCAGAAAATTACAGATCTTCTTCTGTTTTCTTCGCTCTTTGCTCACCTCATTTTCTATCACCTTCTTGTCTTTTACACCAGCCCCTTTTCCATCCATTAATTTTGACGTTTCCTCTGTACTTTCCAGTTTATAAAAATATATTTGATCTTAAGAACTAGTTTGGAAGGTTTGAAAATTTGTTCCAAAATATTGAAGTGTTTACTTTTCCCAACATATTTCAGACCACGGAGCCTACACATGTCAGGTGTCTTTGCCTTCAGGGACTGCCAGTCATCTTAGGAGATGATCCCAACGCTTTCTTCAAGACTTCTTATGTAAGTACATAGTTTGGAAATGTTGCAACTGTAACTCTAAATTTCCCTAAGTGTGAAGGAGCTTGTGAATGGTTGTAAGACTTGTTTGTCTCTGTGTGGCCCTGTGATGGACTGATGACCTCTCCAGGATGTTCCCGTCTCTGAAACCCATGACTACTGGATATAGTTACCAGGTTAATTAATGGATGAAGTGGTTTAGAAAAGGGATGGATGTTTCAGCTGCTTTGTTTTATTTTTGTCTCTGTAATGGAAAAACAATAGTAATTATTTTACTATTTCCTGTTATTTTATGACTTTAGCTAAAAAGATTTTTGGACAAAGAATTTCATCTATGTACTTTCTGAGTTGATCAGAAAAAAAAAAACAATTTTCAAATGTAAATATTAGATGTTTTGTCTGTAGAAATTTGTAGGCAGTCATAACCAGCCTCACAGCATATACTCTAAGGCTTCAGTTCTGTTGATTCTAGAGGTTTGGAGTAACTTTTTTCTTTGTGGTTTTGTTTTTTCTCTGTTAGGATCCAGCCGACAAGGACTTGTACAGCCAAACTGCAGTGGGAATCCTCTGTATGGGGTTTATGCACGGTCACTTCCTGGTTGCGATAGAGGCTGCCGCTCCCTTCCGGTTCAACGCTGTTCCCACACAAACTGGACAAAATTGATTTTTTTACCCGTTTTCTTCAAGACCTGCCGCGCATCACGGTAAACGATGTCCACCGAATTTTTGAAAAACACACAGAGACGTCTGCGAGCAAGCGGGTGAAGGACTTTAAGCTGTATATAACCAGCTTTATTCATGAAATTGAAGGTAAGCTAACAGCGTTAGCTCGTAGCTTCCATCATCAAAAAACAGTGAGACAAATCTATATAGCCGTGATCGTGGGCTCCAACTGCTTCCCAACTTTCAACTTTCTCTGGTCTAGCTGTACGTTATCAAACACCAAGTCTTCATTCACCAAAAGAATAGTTGTTCCAGTGAAATAACACACGAACGGCGCCGCGCCTCCTCCTTTAGCCTCCTCCACTCGGCTCTTTGACTACTGTGCTGCAAAGTGTGGACTGCAGACACGGTGTGGTTAGAAATGATCACGTTTTCTCTTCTTAAGTTCACAATCCTTCCTTTTTGTAGTTATTTATTCAGTGGAAATGTGTGGAAACGGACTGATGAATTATATTCAGCTGATGCGGTACACAACGGAACACAGCAGTGTTCAGCTGTCGAGGCTTCCCGTCCGCTGATACTTATATGATGGCTTCATTTCTTAGTGCTATAATATATATATCATACTGTACTATACTATACTATTACTCGTTTTGATTATAAACAATATCTTTAGCTGGAAATGCACTCTAACTCTGGAAATCTTCACGTTTCAAATGGAACCGGAAATGGTCCCGCGAGGTAATTTTAAACCGGAAGTTCTACTAAGTACTCTGTGCATAAAGCCTATT
>SSNR01000130.1:119985-152980 GCA_006937965.1 Callopanchax toddi
CCTGTTGAGTGGCAGACCGGGGTGGTGGTTCCCATTTTTAAGAAGGGGGACCAGAGGGTGTGTTCCAACTATAGGGGGATCACACTCCTCAGCCTCCCTGGGAAGGTCTACTCCAGGGTACTGGAGAGGAGGGTCCGGTCGATAGTTGAACCTCAGATAGAAGAGGAGCAATGTGGTTTTCGTCCTGGTCGTGGAACTGTGGACCAGCTCTTTACCCTCGCTAGGGTGATGGAGGGGTCATGGGAGTTTGCCCAACCAATCCACATGTGTTTTGTGGATTTGGAGAAGGCTTATGACCGTGTCCCCAGGGACACCCTGTGGGGGGCGCTCCAGGAGTACGGGGTGGATGGTCTTTTGTTAAGGGCCATTCAGTCCCTGTACCAGAGGAGTGTGAGTCTGGTCCGCATAGCCGGCAGTAAGTCGGACCTGTTCCCAGTGAGGGTTGGACTCCGCCAGGGCTGCCCTTTGTCACCGGTCCTGTTCATAACCTTTATGGACAGGATTTCTAGGCGCAGCCGTGGTGTGGAGGGTGTCGAGTTTGGTGACAGGAGAATCTCGTCTCTGCTTTTTGCAGATGATGTGGTCCTCCTAGCTTCATCAGGCTCTGACCTTCAGCTCTTGCTGGGGAGGTTCGCAGCTGAGTGTGAAGCGGCTGGGATGAGGATCAGCACCTCCAAGTCTGAGGCCATGGTTCTCGGTCGGAAAAGGGTGGCTTGCCAACTCCAGGTCGGGAGAGAGGTCCTGCCTCAAGTGGAGGAGTTCAAGTATCTCGGGGTCTTGTTCACGAGTGAGGGAAGGAGGGAGCGGGAGATCGACAGGCGGATTGGGGCAGCGTCTGCAGTGATGCGGACGCTGAACTGGTCTGTTGTGGTGAAGAAGGAGCTGAGCCGGAAAGCAAGGCTCTCGATTTACCGATCGATCTACCTCCCAATCCTCACCTATGGTCATGAGCTTTGGGTAATGACCGAAAGAATGAGATCGCGGATACAAGCGGCCGAAATGAGTTTTCTCCGCAGGGTGGCCGGGCTCAGCCTTAGGGATAGGGTGAGGAGCTCGAACATCCGGGAGAGACTCGGAGTAGAACCGCTGCTCCTCCATGTCGAAAGGAGCCAGCTGAGGTGGTTCGGGCATCTTGTTAGGATGCCCCCTGGACGCCTCCCCAGGGAGGTGTTTCAGGCATGTCCTGCCGGCAGGAGGCCCCCGGGTCGACCCAGGACACGCTGGAGGAAATATATCTCTGGTTTGGCCCTGGAGCGCCTTGGGATCCTGCCGGAGGAGCTGGTAGAAGTGGCTGGGGAGAAGACCGTCTGGAGCTCCCTAATTGGGATGCTGCCCCCGCGACCCGGACCCGGATAAGCGGAAGAAGACGAGACGAGACAATAAATTGTAACTGCATTTGAATTTGACCTTTTTATACAACATCACATGATTATTTTATTTATGAATAAACTGTATATTTTACTAAATGTTGCTTTATTGTTGAAAAACCTCATAATTGTTTTATTTTTTCCACCTCAGAAGAAGAATTACATTTTTTTTCCAATATAAACCACAAAGATCTCACAGCGTGGTCTAATTGGGTAATGGAATCCCAGTATGAGTGGAAGTTTTTGAACCAGTCAGTCACCAATAAGACGGTTTATCATTTTTTCTACAAACAAACTCTCATTACTTACACTGTAAGTACTTTTTGGACTGAGGCATCCCATTTGGCCAATATTTGTTACTTTAATGTATTTGTGTTGTAGCTAGAGCTGTAGTGACAAGTTTATATTTCAGTCTCGTAGCAAGCTGCGCTCTAGTGTTGCTGTATAGAAATTGTGAAACATCTGTTTGAGTGATGCTTTTTTTTCTTTTGGATCTTTTGTTTTTCACATGTAACCTATGCAACTTCAAACAACTCACAGCATGCCAAAAGTATAGGAGTGAGACGTTAAATCATTCCACATCTTTTCACAGATCACAATGAAGAGGAACGCCATGCTCTATGTCACCAACTTCTTGCTTCCAGTTCTCTTCTTCATGTGTCTGGACTTTGCCTCCCTCATGATGCCAAACAGTGAAGGCGACAAGATTAGCTTCAAAATCACCGTCCTGCTTGCAGTCACAGTGATGCAGCTGATTCTTAATGAGATTCTACCTTTTACATCACGCGGACTTCCACTTATAGGTAAAAATGCCAGGAGACGCAGACAGGCAATTTTTATATTTGGCAATTATGCTTTAATGAGGTATTGTAGAGATGACACAATAAAATAATGAGCATGCAGGGAGGTATCAGCATTCACTTTTAAAAACCTAAATAAATTGTAACGGTTTGTGGAGGAGGAAGACAGGACCAGGAGACGGAGGAGGACTAGGACTACACGACAAGAACAGCGTGACAAAACAGATGAACCGACAACTGGACATGACACAAGAGGGTTTAAAGCAGCATTTATTAACTTTCCAGCATAGCCCCCTACTGCCCCTACTGGTTAAAAGTGTCATTTCAACTGTCGTAAATCCTCTCACAGCTGAAGAGAGAGAACGTTTTCTCCCCGCACTCTGCCACTGCTCCCACTGCTTGTCAGCTAATAATCTCGTCAGACAAGGTGTTGTATTTTACATTTATTTGAATGTATAATTATTTTCAGTTCAGAAACAGCCTCTCTCTCTCTCTTTTTCACTCTCTCAGCTGTCCGAGTGTAAAAGCCTATTTATTCTCCACGAGAACTCAGCTGCAAAAGTCCTTCAGCGATATGTCATACAGGTGTGCGTATCAGGTGTGTGTGTGTAGAATGCAGATTAAAACGATCCATCATCCAGCGCGGACCTGACGAGGCTTTTGGGTCTTGGTGAACTTGCGCAAAACCTCCAGGTCCCCAGTGGACCAACGCAGACCTAGGGCTTTTGGGTCTTGGTCAACTCTTGCAAACCCTCGCGGCCCTTGCTGACCTCCAGCGAGAAAACAGTTCTTGCCTCTCGTGGAGTATGGATTGGCCTTGACTCAGTACGTCCAAATAATCAATCGACCCAAATCCAACTGGACCCGTAGGACCTCGGTTCGGATCCTAATAGTGGGCAATAGCTCATGGAGGTCTACTAGGAGATGATTTCTTGCGGATTGCCCCACCGGTTCTGGCGGATTTATTTATTTACCTGTGAGGTAGTGTTGGGGAAGGCTTTGGTTATCAGGTTGGTGTAGGAGAGATTCCCCCAGGCGCTGCGACGGGATGACACCATCCTTGGGGTCTGCGTGGCAGCCAAGCTGCTGGGAGTCAGTCCGCCGGAGGCGGCCGGAGGGAAGTGCGTGGAGAGCGAGGAGCCTCCGCTGTCCTGCCCGGGGGATGGGGACAATCCTTCGGCAGCGGGGCTGCTGCTAATCTGGTCCTCCGTCACCACACTGAATCCACCGATGGTCTTGGGCGTCGAGTTGTTCTCTTCATCATCGTCCTCCTCGGGTATGTTGTCATTACCTTCCGGCTTCACCACGCTTGAGTCAGGTTGTGGCGGAGGAGGCGTTCCTGTCTCGGTCAGGTTCGGTCTGATTTATTTATTCACCTGTGAGATGGTGCTGAGGAAGTCTTTCAGAACACTGTTTTCTACAATATTTCATCACGTTGTTAATAATCAGACTGGTTAAACCGTGAAACCCTCACTGAAACCATCACTCCTCCCCAATATGTACACACACATTAAAAAGATAATGACTGTCAGCTATAGGAATGCGACATATTTTTAAATGTGATTTCTCCTCTTCTTAGTGGTTTACTGCTTTGGAACTTTTGCTCTGATGCTGCTCAGCCTCCTGGAGGCGATTTTCATCAAGTATCTGGTGGACAAAGACGCAAGACTCCAGGACAAGAAGGGAGACAGTGACTTGAGCCTGAAAGAGGAGAGAGGTGACCAACTTTCACTGCTGTTTTCTTGATCAAATGAGTCTTGGACTATGCAAAGTACTGAATTTTACTTCACTCTATGATTTCTGATCAGTTTGGGTTTTTAATTATCTAATTTTAAACATACAGTACATCTATGACTATGTTGGATTCACTTGTTTCTTTATCCATCCAGAAATACAGAAGAGTACATCTATCTGCGATGACACCGGTGATCAAACATCATCTATCTACAACGAGGTCAGTGTTAAAATATGGGTTGGATTCAATCCAGTTGGAAAAGAAACATGTTGGAGCTCTCTTCCAGCAACAAATCCTCTGCATTCACCTGATAACCTGCAATAAAGCACGAATATGGGAAAAAAAATTTGTATGAACTTTAAAAATGTAGTAGACCAAGTCCTGGACCTTGGGGTACACCTAAGAATGATTCCTCACCTTATTCATAACATATCATTGATTTGAAAGATTTGAAACTATAACTTATTTAGGTGTTTTAATTATAATCATTTATAAATAAGAATATTAATGTGCCAAATGTCAACTTAATTCTCATTAAATGATTGCTAAATTTCGTCAAAACAAAAAACAGCCTCATCAATACACAGCAGTTTATTTCTATACTACATTGTGTATCTTTGGATATTTACTACTAAACATTGTGAGGAAACGCAATTTTAAAAATCCCCTGTGTGTCCTCTAGGGGGCTCTGTGCTTGTACACTTTAAAGCTTGGATTTTCTGACAATGCATGGTGTGTTTTTTCTTTTAACGACACAGCAGTTATAACCTGTCTGCTAAACCTCTCTTGCAGGGCAGCAGCAGCCAGCCGACAGGGATATTTCTTGCAGTGGAAAAAGTCTCAGATGAGCTGGAAAAGATAAAGAAATCCTCCCTTTTTAGTAAGAATGAAGACGTGGAACCTGGCTATTGGACCAATATGGCTAATAAAATAAATAAGGTTTTTGTCGTTTGTTACGTCACAACTGTTATTGTGTTTTTAATCACTCTCTTTTCTTTGTGGATCTAGTGGGCAGCAACCTGCTCATTAGATTTTTTGATGCAGTTGGTTTCATTTAGGCGTTTAACTGTTATAATGCCCCTGTCTTAAAAGGATTTTGCAGTCTCTCCCCTTTTAATCGACATCTCTTTTGACCAACTGGGTTTGAACTGTGGTTTTTCCAGAACCAATAATATCCACTAATTGTCAAGTTGTGTGACATGACATATGTACTCTTACACGTACAGATCTGGCCCATCCACCTTTGATTCTGATGCTAAAGGTGTATAGCCAATAAAAGTCCTGTCACAGCAATGTTCTGCATGAGGGGGTGAGTAATGAAATGGTTTCAGGAAGGCAGTGCATCTTCAATGAGTAAACATTGTAACCTGACTCATGTACTCAAACATGTTCAAAAATTCTAGATATTTTGTTTTATAACTTTTTTCAACCAAAAGATGTCAAAAATGTGAATCCTTCAAAAAAAAACCTGGACATACCTAAAAACACGTCCACAATACTCATATTTTGTGATATCATCAAATTTGAACGTTAAATAAGGCTTGATTCTACAGCCTTATCTGATGTTGCAGTCCATACGACCGGCTCTCCATTTGCAGCAACATAAAGAATCTTTCTTAATCCATGTGAGGAAAGAAATTGTTGATTTCTGTGATCCTACTTCAATAACTACTGTCACGGTCCCCGTGTTTTTTTTTTTGTTGTTTCCTGTGAAGCCTCTCTCCCTGTTGGTCTGCTCAATAGCTGCCTGCCATGAGGGAAGAGCACGTCTTTGGCATGGCTCTCAACAACCGGCATGTCAGCGCCATGGCAACGGAGTTGTCAGCTCACGATGACGTCACCACGAGGCACCGTCGTCTCCCTCAACCAGCTGCAGCTCATTTTGGACTGATTAGAGTGAAGGGTATAAAACAGGTTCAACAGAGACGCTCGAGGAGCGACCTTACCCTGTGGTAGTCTCCACTTCTGCTCCAACCTTTGGTATAAGTTTGTTAAAGAGATATATCTGTCTCTTGAGTGTGATTCAGAGAAACTTAAGCGCTTATAGTTAATTACTGCTCTGTGTGAAACATAATTTCTCTTTGTGTAAGTGAACTGGAAATAAGAATAACCAGCTAAGGTGGAGCTTTGCTTTGACTTTTTTTTTTCTTTTGACCAGTTGGGATTTTGTAAATAGTTTGACAAACCAATCTTTTGTTGTTAATCATTTGTTTGTTTCTTTTCCTACCAGATTTGGGGGAGGCCGTCTTGTGTTCCTTTTGGTCCAGTGGAGCACCAGTTTTTCTTTTGGTAATATCTTAGAGTTTGTTGTTAGTTTTGTCCCTCCCCCTGCTGGTAGGTTTTATTTTAGTTTTGGGGTTTTGGGTATTTGTTTTATCCCCCAGGGTTGTGTGTAGTTTTGAGTTGTTAGTTTTACCTGGCCCTGGGGCGCTTTCTGTTTAATAAACAAATATTTTTATTGCATTTGAGACTCTCAGACCCTTTTCTTTCTGACGACGCCACACCGCCTAAAAGGGGAACTTGTAACAAGTGGGGGCTCGTCCAGGATCTTGTTAATGTTAAATACAACCCTGAGAGTCTTAAATGTGGTGATTATTTATTTGTTTTGTGCTAGTTCAGGTCTGGTCTGTAGGTGGCTGGTACGTTTTGGCTTAAAATGCCTGAGTTTAGTTTAAAAGCCTTTTTGGAGGCACCTTCACGGGGTCTAATCAGGGACTGTTGCAAGCAGGATTTGGTGGAGATAGCGGTCCATCTAGGCATTGCTGGGGCTCACCAGATGCTGAAGAAGGAGCTGATAGAAGAAGTGATCTCCAATATGGACCTGAAAGGGCTCCTACCTCCTTCACCTGTGAGTGCCTCTCTTGTGTTGACGAAACAGGTTTCTGCTGATGGGGATGCAGGAGAGGACGATAGCGTTGTGTCCTTGATGTCTGTCCCCACCACCACTGTGGACAGTGAGGAGAATGCTGAGGACACTACAAACCTCCAGAAGACTCCGCCAAAACGTGAGGACAAGGTGGCTCATACACCCATAACTCTCCCACGTTATGATCCCCCCTCTCCAGGCTCTTCAAAAGACTCAGCTGAAGATGCAGAACTGCGGCTACAACTGGCCAGACTCAAAATGGAGGCAGAGGACAAGGCTCAACTCCGAAAGATGGAGGCAGATGCACAGCTCCGAAAGGCGGAGATGGAAATGGAACTCCAAAAGATGGAGATTGAAGCAGAAACAAAGATAAGACTCAGAAAACTTGAACTTGAATGCCAAGCCAAGCTGAATGCAGAAAAGCCACCTGCTGAGGAAAAGAGGCCTGCTGTCCCAGAGACTGATTAACCGGATGTCAGTAAGTGCATCATATTAATGCCTCCCTTCCGTGAAGCTGAAGTAGACAGTTACTTCTCTGCTTTTGAACGTATTGCTACGTCTCTTTGTTGGCCCCGTGAAGTTTAGTCACTGTTATTATAGTGTAAATTAACAGGGAAAGCTCAAGAAGTAATTGCTTCCCTATCTGTAACTGATAGTTTAGACTATGAACGTGTAAAAAGAGCTGTTTTAGCAGCTTATGAACTCGTACCCGAAGCCTATAGACAGAAGTTCAGAGCTCTCAGAAAAAGGTCAACAGACCAAAGCTTTGTGGAATTTTCCCGTGAAAAGAGTCTATTGTTTGAAAAGTGGCTCACATCCTCCAAGATAACCACATTTGAAAACCTAAAAGAGTTGATGTTACTGGAGGAATTTAAACGGTGTCTTCCTGAACGTGTGGCTCTGTATCTAAATGAACAGAAAGTCACAACTTTGTCTGTAGCTGCACTTTTAGCCGATGAGTTTTCACTAACACATCATATTAGTGGTGAAAGTATGCAAAAAGATGTACGACATTCTTCTGTGTTAAAAACGTCTCCTGTGTTAAAACCATTTTTTATGTCAAAACCAAAGGTACCAGAGAGACCTTTAACAAAAAGTCAGCCAAGATGCTTTTATTGTCATAGAGTGGGACATGTTATAAAAGATTGTTTAATGTTAAAGCGTAAAACTAACGGAACAGCTTCCCCAAGTCATGAAGTAGGTTTTCTTTCTAAAACCCAGAAAACAGGTGGTGAAAAGAAAAATGTAAATAAGTGTTTTGAACCATTTGTTTTTGAAGGTTCAGTGACCCTAACATCTAGTGGTTCAGTTCCAGTCCCAGTAAAGATTCTGCGTGATACTGGGGCATCACAAACCCTCATTTTGGAAGGAGTTTTACTATTCAGTGAGTCCAGTTATACTGGGACCTCAGTGTTACTGACCAGGATTGAGTCTGAGCCTGTTTCATGTCCTGTGCATAAAGTACAGTTGGCATGTGGTCTGGTAAAAGGAAGCTTTGACATGGCAATCTGCCCCTCTTTGCCAATTTCTGGTGTTTCAGTGTTATTGGGTAATGACATTGCAGGAGGTGCTGTGGTCCCTCCATTACAAATAATAGATGACCCTTCATCTTCTGTAACCCCACGTGTAGACCAACCCATAGGTGTTTACCCATCTTGTGTTGTGACCCGCTCACAAGCAAAAAGAGAAACTGAAGAACAGGCTTATAATGTGTCAATGCTTTTTGAGGAGAATGATGGCACAACTTCTGTAAAAGAGAAGGGTGATGGTGAAAACGTTTCAGAAGGTACAGGGAGTTCTGGTCCTGAACCATACAGTGACCTCCCAGTTTCAACTACCACACTGATAGAAGAACAGAAAGCAGATAAAACCTTGACACCAATGTTTCTTAGCACTCAAAAGTGACACAACTAGGAACTCTGGTTATTATATTTAAAAAGGTGTGTTGACCCGCTACTGGGAAAACCCGAAAGCTGAGGGTGCCTCATGGGGCACAGTGAAACAGATTGTTGTACCACAGAAGTACAGACAGAAAATCCTAATGCTGGCCCATGAAAGTCAGTGGTCAGGGCATTTAGGCATTAGAAAGACTTATCAAGTTGTGTTGGAAGACTTCTTCTGGCCAGGGATGAAGAGAGATGCTGCCCAGTACTGTAACAGGTGTCATACATGTCAGATCACAGGGAAACCAAATCAAACCCTCTCGCCAGCACCTCTTCACCCTATTCCTGTGATGGGTAACCCCTTTGATCACATAGTTGTAGACTGTGTTGGGCCTCTGCCCCGCACCAAGTCTGGGAAAAGGTTTGTATTAACCATTATGTGTAGGACTACTAGGTTCCCAGAAGCCATACCCCAGTCTAGCATTACAGCTAAAGCTGTCACGAGAGCTTTGACGGGTTTCTTTTCTCTTTTTGGATTGCCTCGCATATTACAAACGGACCAGGGTTCCAATTTCAAGTCTGAACTGTTTAAGTCCATTACAAAGACTTTAGGCATTCATCATTTAATGTCAACGGCCTACCACCCTGAGTCCCAGGGAGTATTGGAGCGATGGCACCAAACCTTCAAGGCTATGTTAAAGAAATACTGTTTAAGCACAGGTCGTCTGTGGGACGAAGGAGTCCCATTTCTGCTGTTCGCAGCACGAGGCTCCACAAGAGTCCTTGGGATTCAGTCTGGCCCAGTTGGTCTTTGGACACACGCCTCGAGGCCCATTACAGGCACTAAAAGAACGATTCCTGCAGTCTGTTGAATCTAACAAAGTTAATGCAATCAAATATGTCAAACTGTTTCAGGCACGGTTACAGGAAGCAAACAAGTTGGCCCAAAAACATCTCCAGTGTGCTCAACGAGCAATGAAAGTAAAGTATGATCGTAAGGCTACCCAGCGTGAGTTTCACCCAGGTGAAAAGGTCTTAATGTTAAACCCATTAGCAGGAAACTCCCTTTCTGCCCAGTTTAAGGGACCTTTTGAGATCTGTCAAAAGCTAAGTGACACCAATTATGTCATTAAAACTCCTGATCGCAGGAGGAAGACCCGAGTGTGTCATATTAACATGTTGAAGACTTATTACTCTCCCCAGGCTTCAACAGCTCAGTCAGACCGTGACATCCCGGTGTGCGCAGCCAGTGCAGTCACAGAACCTCTGGCCCCTGAGGATGAGGTACCGTCCAGGTCTCCTATCTCTGTGAGTCCTCGTCTGAAAAATTCTGAGTCTTTATTAAACTTAGACCAGAAACTTTCACACCTGGATGAACGACAAAGAAGTGAGTTGTTCACCTTAATCAATGCTCATCTCAGTTTATTTTCAGACACACCAACTCGTACGAATGTCTTACATCACAATGTGGTTCTTCAGTCCTCAAAAGCCATCAAGCAGCATCCTTACCGTGCCAACCAACTAAAACACAGTTTGATGAAACAGGAAACTGACTATTTAGTTCGACATGGTTTAGCAGTTCCCAGTCTTAGCCCTTGGAGTTCTCCATGTCTTGTTGAGAACAAACCTGACGGTACCCCAAGGTTTATAAAAGATTACAGAAAGGTTTGGCAAATTGGCAAGTACCACTAACCCCTGCTGCCTCTGAAGTTTCAGTGTTTGTTACCCCAGATGTGTTTCTCCAGTACACCGTAATGCCTTTTGACATGAGAAATGCACCTGCGACGTTTCAGCGATTGATTAATAAAGTAACAGCAGGTTTAAACAACTGTAGTGCGTACTTGGACGATATAGTGATTCATACCTCCATATGGGATGAACATATTGCTTCTATTGAAGCCTTGTTTCAGCGTCTAGTACAAGCAAACCTAACAGTCAATCTCGCAAAATGTGAGTTCGTTAAAGCCACTGTGTCCTATTTAGGAAAAGAGGTGGGTCACGGCTTTGTTAAAATGCTCAGTGACAAGGTACAAGTAGTCACTGACTTTCCTAGTCCCAGCACTCGTCGGGAGCTTAGACGTTTTCTAGGCATGGTAGGCTATTATCTGTTATACAAGAACTTTTCAACAGTTGTACACCCCCTAACTGAACGGCAAAAAGTGCCCTTTGTTTGGAGTTGTGAAGCCCAAAAGGCTTTTGAGTCTTGCAAACTACTGTTGAGTAGCGCCCCGGTGCTGAAGGCACCTGACCTAACTAAACCTTTCACTTTGGAGGTGGATGCTAGTAGAAACATGTGTGCAACATAATTTCTCTTTGTGTAAGTGAACTGGAAATAAGAATAACCAGCTAAGGTGGAGCTTTGTTTTGACTTTTTTTTTTCTTTTGACCAGTTGGGATTTTGTAAACAGTTTGACAACCCAATCTTTTGTTTTAAATAGTTTGTTTGTTTCTTTTCCTACCAGATTTGGGGGAGGCCGTCTTGTGTTCCTTTTGGTCCAGTGGAGCACCAGTTTTTCTTTTGGTAATATCTTAGAGTTTGTTGTTAGTTTTGTCCCTCCCCCTGCTGGTAGGTTTTATTTTAGTTTTGGGGTTTTGGGTATTTGTTTTATCCCCCAGGGTTGTGTGTAGTTTTGAGTTGTTAGTTTTACCCGGCCCTGGGGCGCTTTCTGTTTAATAAACAAATATTTTTATTGCATTTGAGACTCTCAGACCCTTTTCTTTCTGACGATGCCACACCGCCTAAAAGGGGAATTTGTAACACTACATACTAGTTACAGTTGCAATAAATTTTACTGCTGACATAAAAAAAAAGACGTTTTTGCATGTGATTCAAAAGAATCCAGACCTGCATTTAATTTAATTTGGATATGTATTTCTCAGGCAATTTAAGAGGGGACTGTTAAAGGGCTGATATGTGTTTAAGTCCTTGTTTTCTAACATGAGCATGAATTCAAGTGTTTTATTTTTATCATTGCTGCACACAGTTTCTAGTTTTCTAAAACTGAGAGATCAAAATGGACAAATAATGTAACAATCACAGGTTCACCGACGTTTGCAAGTCTAATATGCAGACAAATGACTACTTTGACAATGTTTTATTGTTTTGGAACAAAAAAATCATGATCTGATCTGCATTAGCCAAATATTGCATGGTGGCACAGTTGGTAGCACTGTTGCCTTGCAGCAAGAAGGCTGCAGGTTTGATTCCTGGCTGCAGCTTTTCTGCGTGAAGTTATCATGCACCCCCCATGCTTCTGTGGGTTTCCTCGCACCAACCATAAACATACATGTTAGTTTATGTTAGCATGTTAGCCCCCCCCCCAAAAAACATAAAGGAAATGTAATAAAGTTGTTGCATGTCTTGCAATTAATCTATCAATAAATATATTTACCTATTAACCCATTTTCATAGTGTATTTGCATTGGCTGCAGCTATAAATGAATATTTTCAATATGTTGTTGGTGCTGGTCAAAGGGGCTGATGGTGCAAAAGGACAGCCTTGACTCTGTCTGGAACTGCTGTGTTTTAACAATTAATTAATCAGGTAAAATCCCATTAGGATTAATAACCTCTTTTCCAAGAGAGACCTGAGACCAGATTACCACCACCAGAGTGTCAATGAGTGTGGATGAATAATGGATCCTCTCTGAAGCACTTTGGGTACCTGAAAAGCTAATCCATTATAATGTATGCATTATCTTTTTAATTTTTTGCCATTATTCAGTACTATAAATCATAAAGTCTGTTTAAAAACGATATATTTATTTTAAATTTCACAGCATTAGAAGTGTTTCACTTTTAATATTTTACTCATCGTGTATACTGTATCATTGATCTTTATTTTGTAGGAAAACATTTTATTAATTAATCATGTACTCAAGTGAATATATGATCTATAATATGAATTCTTTGTAACTGTTGTTCACTTATTATACTCAGAATAAAGTCAATGCTTGAGTCATATTCTGTGTATCTGTTTTAATCTATTTGGTGTCTATGGGTATGAGGTATGTGAGACATGGTTTCTCTGCATGTTTGATCATTGTTACTGATGAGACCCATCATTAGAAGACTCTTCATGGAGGTTAAATCAAAGAGAGAGTAACTGACTCGGAGGGTTCTCGGAGTCCCACCCTGGACCAGAGGAGGAACCAGAGCTGGGAGACCTCAATGGACTGTCCAATCTCTGGGACAGAAGTTGCTGAGGTAGTCAAACAATTAGTAAGTAAGAAAGTAAGTAAAGTTTATTTATATAGCACCTTTTACAGAAATAAATCAAAGTGCTTCATAAAAAACAGAATTAAAACATGATTAAATCCACATGTGTTTTGTGGATTTGAAGAAGGCTTATGACCGTGTCCCCAGGGTCACCCTGTGGGGGGCGCTCCAGGAGTACGGGGTGGATGGTCTTTTGTTAAGGGCCATTCAGTCCCTGTACCAGAGGAGTGTGAGTCTGGTCCTCATAGCCGGCAGTAAGTCGGACCTGTTCCTGGTGAGGGTTGGACTCCTCCATGGCTGCCCTTTGTCACCGGTCCTGTTCATAACATTTATGGACAGGATGTCTGCAGCCGTGGTGTGGAGGGTGTCGAGTTTGGTGGCTGGAGGATCTCGTCTCTGCTTTTTGTGGATGATGTGGTCCTCCTAGCTTCATCAGGCTCTGACCTTTAGCTGTTGCTGGGGAGGTTCTGTCAAGCGGCTGAGATGAGGATTTGTGTCTTCAAATGAACGTTCATTTTATTTAGATAAAAAATGTATTTGACAGCTGTAGTGTTTTCTGTTGCTTGGACTAATTCTTCATTTTAAATGATTACAACTGGCCTCAGGTGATTCCACACCGTTTCATACTAAATGATAGAAAAACTGAAAACGCCATATTTCTCACTACATTTTGAGTGATTTGCCAAACCTCATTAGTTTACAAAAACAACACATTTACAGTTTAAATTCATGTTTTAGGGCTGGTTTTCCTCACAAACGTCTTTGTTTTACAGAGGAGGCTGATGGGGATCTTTGGGGGCGTTAATTAATTTTTGGCACTACTTGTCAGCGAATCAGTCATGTTGATTGTAGGTGTGCTTTCTTTCAGTGATTAAATCATAAATACAAAATCTGTTTTAAAGCAGTTTATTATATTTTGTAGTTCATTTTTTGTATCATAATCTGGGATCTAGTTTTGTAGCTCTGTTCTCTCCTCCCCAGAGTCAACATCGATTACCATAATGGAAGTGATAAGATAAATCTGCTGATGTAAAAGCATCATCAAACAGTTAAGAACTAAGCGCTGAGGGGTTGGTCATTATTATAATTTGTTTAATCTTTTTACCCAGAAGCCACTGTGCCAGAGCCCCAGGGGGCTGCAGTGATGGGCCCACAGGCCCCACCAGCAGCCGGGACCACGAGGGCAGATCCAGCCTGCACACAGATAGGCCAGAGGGCCCAGAATCCACCAAGCAGTCACCTGGGGCCAGCCAGCAGATTCCCCAGCACCCTGGCCCCGGACACCAAAACCCATCCATTAACCGTCAGGTGGAAGCACTCCCCCCCACAGGCGATGTGGCAGGAGGAGGATGGACATGATTATTATCATGTGATTAACCCCCAGTAGTCTTTCCTCCTGACAGACAACACCCTGCAAAATTATCTAGAATCCCCTTCTAACTGCTTGTCTTTTCATAGTACCGTCCTGGATTCTGGTCTCGACCACCACAGATAAGAACACCATCCTTTAATAAACCTTCAGTCGCTCTGCTGCCTGCACTAATCTGTCAGACATGACATTTACTGAATATTGCAATGTAACTATATTCTTGAAAATAAACCCCAGAATTTGTCATTTTTTTTGGGTCATTGTGGTGAAGCTGGTATAAAGAATAACAAATTCAATAAACAAAACCAAACTTTCAATTAAATTTATAATATGAAAGGCTAAAAGGGGTGTTAACGTGTTATGTGTCTGTTGTGGGAGTTTCACAGTGGAACAGTTACAATGTACGTTTTTTTGATATTCAAAAAGTACTTCATGTATTCTATATCGGATACAAATCTATTTAAACTATTTTGGAATTTGTGTGCATGCCTTGTGTAATTAAGAACGTGTAGAAGTATATTTTGTTTACAGTAGTTCAGCATAATGACTATGGAGGACCGATCCTGCCATATTTAGAAATACACATAGAAATAAATAACTGTCTTAATAAAACAAACAATCTTTTAAATATTGTGTCTAAAATATAAAAATGAGACTTTAAAATTTTAATTCATCATAACGCGTGACATAAATTAATATATATTTACCATTTTCAACAATATTAATTTAACATTGTCATAATTATCTAATTTTCCATTTTATTTGCAATATTATTTTCCTTTGTTTTAATTATTATTTAATCATATTTTTATATTCTGCATTTATTTAATGCAATTTTTTTTATTTCTTAATATATTTTTTCTTAGTTTATTATTATTTTACTCTATTTATTTATTTATTTGTCCATTTAAAAAATTTCAGTAATTTCTGCTTTTTTTTTTTTTTATCATACATTGATTTATTTTCTTCTCCTGATTTTCCTCCTAACATTTTTTTCACTCCAGTTTTCTCTTTTTTCTATTTATTTACACATTTCTGTATTTCTTTTCTTCATGTCCGCTTTTCTTTTCTTTCTGACTCCTTGTAACACATACATTGAGAAAAGGGGGAAGGGGAGGGGAGGGGAGGGGAGCCGCGGCTTCAGAGTCAGCTTAAGAGTCAGCTTAACCCTAACCCTATTACTCATAATTTTAGAACTGTGTTTTTTGTTGTTGTTGGGTTTTTTTAAATACATTTTAATAAATGTTTATGTGGGACTGCATGACTATTAAAATGCATATATCAAAATTCTATGGCGATTGGGCTGAAAACTTACCAGCACTGTATACAAGTTTGACTAATGAAAGACTTTCAGTTTTCACTTTTTCATTCACAGACCAATTAAATCAAAGCTTTTTACTTCCTTTATGCCTTTTTAAATTATTTTAATACAATTTAAGGACACCAGCCATCTAAATGATCACAACATTTCAACTTTAATATGTGAACAACTGAAACAAGAAAAAACTTTCAAGCACTTCTTTATGAATCTGCAAGTTTTTCATCAGCAACTCTACTCCAATGGTTCCTTGCCGTTTAGTGTCACCAAATGACAGCTGTATCACCTCAGCGCTGTTTATGAGAACAAGTCCATTTAGCATTGAGACAACCTAGTTCTCAGGTATGTTTTAATCAGCTTCCATCAGGAGAAGCTCCTCTCTGCAGCAGCAGCTGTCAATGGCAGCGTGTCAGCAATCCTCAGGGCCAACCACATGTTAGGGCAAACTTCCTTCAGTTTCTCTCCTCTTCATCTTTTCTTTGTGGAATTTCAAAGTCTGATGTTATCTGATGTGGACAAACTCCACCTCCATCTTACAAGACATTGATGGTCAGTCAGCAGGTCTAAAGGGGCCTTGAGAGACTTGTCATTAACTTCAGGATGTGTCGACGTGGTGTTGATGTGCTCAGGTGTTGAACAGTGCACGTTCTGCTCGTCCCTTCACCTGCAAGCAAATCAAACACATGACAAATATAGATATGAATCCTTCAGTAAGGTTACACAGTGATTTACAAATGACAGCAGGTAAACACGTAAGTGATTGAACAACAGTAGCATTGTTCAGTAATATGACTTCAGCTGTAAAAACTCACCTGCTTCAGGCTGACTTTCAGAGGTGGGGGTGTGGTCATGTGCTGCTGCTGCATGATGACTGACTTGTAGCTGTATTCAAGCATAAAGTTCATGAAAAATGTCACACCTGTGCATTTGGCTGGTTGTGTCATTCTAATTAATTCCATCAATTAAATAATTTAGTTTATTTATAAAGCTGCAATTTTAAAATAAACATTTTAGTTGAGTATTAACAGATACTTCTACTGTCATTATTAACAAGGTTTCACCGTTCATTAACAGCAGTAATGAATAACAAAAATAACTTTTCAGTGTTACAGAGAACACAAACATCTGGCCTGACAGGCTTAATGGTGTTTGAGTGGATGTCTCATCAGAAGACCATACCCTGTTAGGGCCATCTGTAAATAATCTCGGACTGCATCTACACAGATATACGTGTTACCAAAGTTATATTGATAAGTATTGAAAATTATATCAATATTTTTCAATGCACTAGTCACAAAGTGCTTAACATGACCACACGCAAACACAAGAACTGATTAAAAACAGACAAAAACACAATGAACCAATTGAAATCAATTTTTAAAATACCCATGTAAAGTAGTTTTTAAAAATGTCTACTGAGGCTGCCTTTATAACATCTTCAGTTTAGTGAAGGTGAATTGGAGCAAAGTTAATAAACATTTTTATCCACTAAACACAAATTAACCAAACTGTTTTTCCCTTAGCAAGACTGTCACCATTATGAAATGAGTTCAGTTTGAGCCTGTAAGTGGTCCCAGCAGAAAGAAATGAATATCCATTATTTGTGACCTGTTATATTTTGGGGAGGTTGTAAATAGTAAATTTGTGATTGATGGTTCTGCAATTTTAGAAGTATTTCTGATCATGAAAAAATATCAGAAATATAAAGAACATGCCACCCTAACAAGTTCCTATTCCTACATTAGATCTATTAGTTTATTAATTTACATATAATCATAAAATTGACTTGATGAAGTTCATTTTCCCAGTCATCATAGCAAATAAACAATACCTCCTTAGCCTTTCGTGTACATGTGGGTGACACCTAGTGGCGAATAAGTGCTACTGCTAAAACTGATTACAAACGTGTCATCGGTCCATGTGTTGCTTTTTCAAAATAATAATAAAAGGAAAAGATCGTGTCAATGTCTTCATTTTATTAATACAGAGGCTAGTAGCATTATACAGTAAAATCGTGTCTCACAAGAGCAAGCCTCTAGATCCATTTGAGTTTCAGAAAGCTCACTGTGTCCTAGCTTTAAAAAAAATGCATTAAAAAAATAAAAAATGCATTAATAAATAATTAATTCATACATTCAGACATAATATGCATCGATAAGTACTACAGAATAGGTTAATTGGGTGAATTAAAGTAGAAAGTATGACTGGAAGGAAATCAGGAAGTAGCATCTGGGATTAACTAATGCTGCCTGTATTTTCTCGTCTTGGATTGGGCGATCGCAGTTTAAAATGAGTGGCAGAGAAAACCTTTGGGAGTGGCCTCCTTACCCAAAGTCAAAACGGCGTATTTTGCGCCGTCGGCAAAGTCACAGAACGCCGTAAAAAGCGCCGTTTTGTTCTGTCCAAAAGCGCCGCTCTGAACGCCGCTCTGAGGACGCGTCACGAGCCTGTCATTACGGCGGTAAATGCGGCGTTCAATGACTAGGAAAACGTCGTTTTTTACGGCGCTCTGAAGGACACATGAGAACGGCGGAAAATGCGGCGTTCTGGATGGATTTACGCCGTTTTTTTCGCCGTTTTGAGTTTCAGAACGGCGTTTTGGACGCCGTCAAATACCCTAACGTGTCCAAAAGGTGGCGATCTTTGATCCGAATGGCTTGCCATATAAATCGACGTTTTTTCCGCCATTCCTTACCCAGACGGGTTGGAAAAGTGGCGTACTGAGGCGGTTTTGGCTTTCCATACAAAACTGAAGCGAGCAAACTGAGAAGAAGTTTCATGATAAAGAGTCACTCTGTTATTCACGTCAGAAGTTGGAGAGTTCACTCTCTCGCCCACTGAGCAGAGGAAACGCGCGTCATGCAGCCTCTGCTGCAGGAGGGAGGAGCAGACAGGTGGAGCAGAAGCACACAGGTGGAGGTAGGAGTCAGTCAAACTAATGAATAAGGAGCTTGTGCAGAGAGATATATTTTTATAGATTTAAATATACTGTATGTAGATATGATGGAATAATATATGGATAGGTAGGGATGATGGATGGATGGATGGATGGATAATAAATGATGGATGGATAGATAGATAAATGCATATCCAGATAGTTGTATATCTCCATGTATCCATCACATCACCTTCCACTGGATGTAGAATGAGCTACCTTTATGGTCAAATCCATATTTAGTTATTTTGGTGAGAGTAACTAAAAGTAATGCAAAAGTAGTGTAATGCCTTACATTTAAAAACAGTAATATTGTAATGTAAGGGATTACTTAAAAATGACAGTAACCAGTAATAAATAATGCATTACAGTTTTGAAGTAACTTGCCCAACACTGTAGATAATGTATGATGAGTCTGCGACGTTGTCAGTGACAGCACCTTGTTCAAAGTCGCTGGCAAAGCAAGCCCTCTGGGGCAGCCTTCAGGAAACGAAGAAAGGAAGAGGAGGAAAAACGGGCCCAAAGTAGAGGTATTTAATTAATATACATGAAATTGTGAAAATTTTTCCTGGACCATCATTTAGCAAGTTAGCTAAGACTAAAGGGCTATCATGCTGTTGTGCCCCCACTTATTATATGAATGATGTCATCAGTTCAAGTTTATCCAACTTTAGTACATTGCTTACTACTTAGAATTTGCAAATGTTACGTTGTTTCTTTTCTGGGCAATAGGGGGCGCCAAAATCATTTTCCGCCTAGGGCACCATTCAGTCCAGGGCCGGCCCTGCTTATTGGTGCATTAATTGTGATTTCTAAGACTTAGGAATCCTGCAGTGACACTTGTGCGTAATGCGCTGGATGCGCTGCGCAGCTCAGCCAGCAGGCAGACTCTGGATGAATAGGAGAGAGTTTTTAGAGATTTCTAGATAATGACTGGACGATCGATCAGCTGATAGATTCATTAGAGCATCAACTGGGTCCAGTATTAGATCAACAGAACCATCGGAACCAGTAAAACCCGGTGTCACCGGCCGTTCTCGGGTTTCAACCAGCGATGATTTTATCCAACAGGTTGACTGTTTAACAGGATGAACAACATGACGTGTCTTCCCCTTCGGATTAAATTAAATGTTGTCATTAAACGTTTCTCTTAGATCTTGGATCCTGATCGATCTCTCTGTCAGGCTGACAGCAGCGCTGCAACGAGACGTCTCTCGGAGCACTTCCGTGTTCGTAATTCGTCACATTTCAACACCTAATAAAACATTTTTCCGTCCATCCACTTCACCACAAGCACCTCGAGTTTCAGCCTCTGTAAAATTACGCTTTCTAAACCTCTCCGTTGTCACGATTTACTGTTAAAAGCCAGAAACCCACCGGCTTATGCATATGTAATTATTCATGAGGTACTTAGCATTGACCATATATGGCAGAATGTGGGTGTGTAGGAGGAGGGTTCTGACCCAAAAACAGCTGAGCACAGTTCTAGGTCTGACATCGATTTATAAAGCAGAATTGCGTGGATCTGTGCGTCCGCAGGGTTTTATAAATCGGAAATGGAATTTGCGTACCTGAAAAATTTTAGCTGAGCTTAAGCAAGTTTTAGTAAGGATTCTACGCAAAGTTTTATAAATGAGCACCCTGGTGGTTTAGAACTTCTTCCCCTTATGATGGAGGCCACTGAGCTCATTGGGACCTTCAAAACAGCAGAAATGTTTCTTTAACCTTCAGAGATTCTTTCCTGGAGACAATCCTGTCTCTGAGCTCTACAGACAATTCATTTGACTTCATGCTTGGTTTGTGCTCTAACACGAGCTGTCCACTGTGGGATCTTCAGGTGTGTGCCTTTCAAATCATGTCTATCAGCTGACTTTACTACAGGTGGATCCAGTTAAGCTGAAGAAACATCTCAAGTATGATCAGTGGAAACAGGATGAATCTGAGCTCAATTTTGAGCTTCATGTCAGATGTTGTGAATATGAATGTGATTTTTTTTATATATTTAAAATAAACTTATTTTGCAAAAATACTTCCTTCACATTGTCATTAGTATGTGGTGTTGTGTGTATAAATTTTAAGGAACAGATGATTTTAATTTATTCTGGAATAAGGTTGCTGTAACAACAAAATGTGTAAAAATGATGTTTCACTCTAATCAGTGTCTGAGAAATGGCTTTACCACAAGGATAACTAGATAATTACTCGATTCATTGAGCCTATCAATGTGTGGTAAGTGCATTCCTTTCTGTGGACATCCAAGTGGTTATTGGTGATTTGCATCAACACTTAAGAAGTGTTGTGCGTCCACTAAAATTCTTTTTTATTTCATTTTATCAGATTTTTTACAGTTATACACAGAAAACATGTACATTCCCCCACACATAACAAGGGTAACATAGGTGACATTGCTTACTACTTAGAATTAGCAAAAGTTACGTTGTTTCTGTTCTGGGCAGTAGGGGGCGCCAAAATCATTTTTCGCCTAGGGCACCATTCAGCTCAGGGCCGGCCCTGCTGTGTGGGCACCTCAATCGGCAATGCTAAAAATAAATATAACAGTATAGGCAGCACAACCATTTTTATTAATTCAGTCCGGTTATGCAGATTCATTGGCAGCTGCGACCAGTGGTTTAAATCCGTCTTAATGGTGGCCGTCAGAGGTGTATAATTGTATTTATAAATGTTTAGATCTTTTGTTAAATTAATTCCCAAGTATTTAATCATGCTGATATTCCAATTTCCTTTCAGGAGGCTTATGATGATCTTATTTGGTTTATAATTACTGTAAATGTAAGAAGCTGTGTTTTGTGAAGATTTAATTTATAACCAGAGCAGAGGCGGATCTAGAGGGGGGGCCAGTGCCCCCCTGACAACAAGCTTGGCCCCCATGTGGCCCCATGTTAAGTGCTTAGTGTTTTAGAATGTACCCCTTTAAATTCCCCACACCTCGGTATTAGCTCCTCCACCTCTGTCACTCTCCGTTCAGCTTCTCCAATTTTATCACTCATTTCTTTCAACTTGGTGTTAATCCCAACGAGTTTCAGATTAATTTCTTATCTGAAGTTTGAAAGTTCTTTCTTGATCTGTCCTGTAGCTTCACTGACTTCTTTTTTTACATCTATACACATCACTTTTATTTCGGCTATAATGCTAGCTTTCATAGCGTCCAAGCTATCTTGATTAACTAGCCCGCTAGCATTCGCAGTGCCGTCGACGTTCTCACCAGACGGTGTAACTTCCTCTTCAGGGTTTAATTGAGCGCCTCCTTTCGCTTTCCTCATGTTTTTCCACTAAAATTCTTTTAATTGTCTTATACTCTAGAGTTATAAGAGAGAGAAATATTAAGAAAGCAGTCTTAGCATTTTACAGTAAACATGATGATAATTCTAGATCTGTGGTGCTGCCAAACAGTGTCTATAAAAAGTATTCAACCCCTTGGATGTTTTACCTTTTTATTACTTTTGTAAATCAATGATGAACTTTTTCTTATTTGACCTAACATTAGACAAAAAGAAACTTTGATGACAATATGAAAACTGATTTTTACAAATAAATGACAAACAAAAACATGCAATGTAAAATAAGTAATTGCATAAATACCGTATTCACCCCATTTAACGTGACCGGCCTCATTCAACAGAGGTCCAGTCAATTGGTGCTAGTAGTCTGAACAATGAGTGGAATAGAGCTCGCCTAAATGCAGCGACTGTGTCTCCAGTGATTGTAGTATGTGTAGCTGGGCCCCCAAAAGGTCCGACTAAGACCCTGAGAGTCTCAAACCAGGGAGGAGCAGCAACTCAGGAGCCCAAGCGCAAACAAACCAGGATCAAATTTGAAAATAAATACCATACCATACCAAATTATAAAAAGCGCATTTAAACACAGCGTGTGAGCTGACCAAAGCGCTGCACATCACGAAATAAAACCATCACTTCATAACTCTGCTGGATTTTGCACAGGTGGACATTTGATCCACGATACGTGCCTGTCCACCTCCAGTGCCTGGACTCCGACCTCTGCAGCATTTCCACTGGACCGACGTTTCCGAGGGAGCGGGTGCGTCCCAGCCGGCTTCTCAAACCCAGCTCCCCCAAAGGGGGATGTTGGCCAGCTGGCCTCAAGGGCTGTTCACACCCAATCCCCATGCAACTTGACAGCACTTGAACAATTTTGCAAGGAAGAGTGGAGTACTGTAGTGTTCAGATGTGCAGCCTGATTGAGCCATTTTGTAATGCCAAATGATGTTCTCATGATTGATTTATAAAAGCAATAAAAGGGTAAAACAATCAAGGGGCTGAAAACACTTTATGGGCACTGTAAATAAGAAGCGTTGAATATTTAATGTGCTTATGTAAAAGTTCTCTGTGGAAAAAAAGGAGCATTTATGCAACCAGAAATGATTCATCAAAAAAAACTGAAATACATGAGAAATATCATAAGCTGACATTTCAGAAAACATAAAAAAAATTAAAGAAGAAAATAAAATCAAGATGGGACAAGATCCAAAAAAGTTTGATCTGATTTTTAAAATGTATAAATATTTTCCCACAAGTGCTGTGGTGTGTCATATAAACTCATATAACAATAGGTCATCTGATCTTTGTACTATAGAATAATAGGAATATATATATATATATATTCTTATGCTGTCAAAGTAAAATCAAATAAATCAAACTGAAACAAACTTCTAATTGGTGCAAAAAAGTTTGGTGTTATGTTATAGCTCCATTCCTGAAAAACAACAAGAAAAGCTAACCCGAGCTAACCAACTACATTTGTTTTTTATTTTTCAAAAACATACATCTCTGAAAGCCATGCTAATAGCTTTCATCATATACATAAATATTTGATCATGCCCTGTTTAAATGTCTGCCGCCTTGTATGAAAGCAATTTAACCACAAGCAGACGAGTGTTTAGGGGTTGGGCATTTCCTTGCAATGAATGTAAATCTTGAAAACAAGATTAGACAATTTTACACTTCTGCCATTTTTTCTCAAGGAAAAATTCTGTATATAATAAATATAAAAAAATATACTGTATATTTTTACTATTTATTGTAATGATCTCAGCCCCTGTGTATTAAGCCAAAGTCCCCAAGGGTCCCACTAGATACTCCACAGACCGCTCCAGCACCTGTCCTCCTGAGGGTCCAGCTGGATGTCTCATGGCCTCCCCCTGTGTCTCGCCATGTTTCTGAGCGTCCTTGCCTCATCGGGTGGCTTCACCATTGACCCCCAGAGCTGCTTCTCATCAAGGGGTCCTGCTACCACTCTCCAGGGTCTCGTCTCATTGGGTGGCCTCAACACGTTTCCGAATGTGCTCACCTTGTTGAGTGATCTTGACAAGTTCCCGAGGGTCCTCGCCTCATTGGGCAGACTCTCTACCACCCTCCAGGGTCCCATCCTGTCTGGCCGCCTTGCAACCACCCTCCAGGGTCTCGCCACACCGCGCGGTCTCCAGGTCGCCCTCCAGAACTTTGCAATGTAGGGCTGCCCCCAGAGGGTTGTCTGTTGGATCCCCGCTCCGACTGGGTCAACTTGCTGTTGAGTCTTTGAGGAAGACACTTCACCACATTGCCTGTTGGTGGTGTTCAGAGGGTCCGGTGGCACCTGGTGCATGGCAGCTTTTCTTCTGTGGCTGCAATGTAGCTCACTGCTTATAAATGCTGGACAAATGTAAAGTACTTTTACATGACTTCATATTAGTTCAGAGCAGATCATGTCAACATGTTATAGGTTATTAAATTAATTTCTTAAAATGGTAATTATTCATATTGTTATAAATGAATGCAGAAGAAAAATGTTGAGACTCTGACTTTACGTATGAGTTTATTAACATGACACTTTGAAATGAGTCACTAACATTGTGAAGACATGATGACTGTAATTTTCAACCACAGGTGTGAGCACTTTGAAAATGATTGTTTTTCTCAAGGCTTTTCTCAGTTCTGTGTTTCTTTTTCTCTACTTTTCTCTCCCACAGGGCATTGTACATTATTTTCCACAAAGGAAGTGAGAAGTTAATTGTTTAAATGTGAAAGCAGCATTAAACTGTTCAGATCTAAGTGCTGAGGGTGTTGGCGGTCCCTGTCAGTGATATAAAAGGAAACGTCTTCAGACAGCTCAGAGAGGACAGAGCTGCTCATTCAGTTCTCAGGGTCATGGTTCTTCCATTCATCTGCTTCCTGCTCCTTGCTGGTAAGGTCTGATCCTTTTCTACAATGAATGTATGTAGACTAAATTACGTAACTTAATAGGGAAAAGTTTAGGGAGCATCAGATTTCTTAGTCTACATACATTCACAGCACTTAGATCTGAATAGTTTCACAGCTATAGTTTAATTTAAATGAAAATGATTTTGAATATGGAGTCGGAGGACTTTTATGTTTTGTCTTTTAGAATCAGTCTCCTTTGAGTCCATCAAATATTTACACACCTAAATTTGCACATCAAAACAAGTCTCGTCTCGTCTTTTTCCACTTATCCGGGTCGCGGGGGCAGCATCCCAATTAGGGAGTCCCATACGGTCCTCTCCCCAGCCACTTCTACCAGCTCCTCCGGCAGGATCCCAAGGCGCTCCAGGGCCAAACCAGAGATATGTTTTCTCCAGTGTGTCCTGGGTCGACCCGGGGGCCTCCTGCCGGCAGGACCTGCCTGAAACACATCCTAACAAGATGCCTGAACCACCTCAGCTGGCTCCTCTCTAAATGGAGGAGCAGCGGTTCTACTCCGAGTCTCTCTCGAATGTCCGAGCTCCTCACCCTATCCCTAAGGCTGAGCCCGGCCACCCTACGGAGAAAACTCATTTCGGCTGCTTGTATCCGCGATCTCGCTCTTTCGGTCATTACCCAAAGCTCATGACCATAGGTGAGGATTGGGAGGTAGATTGACCGGTAAATCGAGAGCCTTGCATTCCGGCTCAGCTCCTTCTTCACCACAACAGACCGGTTCAGCATCCGCATCACTGCAGACGCTGCCCCAATCCGCCTGTCGATCTCCCGCTCCCTCCTTCCCTCACTCGTGAACAAGACCCCGAGATACTTGAACTCCTCCACTTGAGGCAGGACCTCTCTCCCGACCTGGAGTTGGCAAGCCACCTTTTTCCAACCGAGAACCATGGACTCAGACTTGGAGGTGCTGATCCTCATCCCAGCCACTTCACACTCAGCTGCAAACCTCCCCAGCAAGAGCTGTAGGTCAGAGCCTGATGTAGCTGAGGACCACATCATCTGCAAAAAGCAGAGACGAGATTCTCTTTCCACCAAACTCAACACCCTCCACACCACGGCTGCACCTAGAAATCCTGTCCATAAAGGTTATGAACAGGACTGGTGACAAAGGGCAGCCCTGGTGGAGTCCAACCCTCACTGGGAACAGGTTTGACTTACTGCCGGCCAGGGGCGCTGTAAAGGGGTGAAAGCTTAGGAAGATTCTAAGGGCCCACGACTCTTGGGGGCCCGAAAAAGTCTCTAATAAAAAAAAAAAAATTAAGTTTAAAAATTTCAAGTACTTTACTCTTCAGTATTATGTTAAAAATTAAGACATTAAACAAACAATATTTTTGTCTTCATAAAATGTATATCACAAGTCTCTACTTTATTTATAAAAATATAATTTTAAACCCCCCCTCACATCGGCATGAAATGGTACAGTCCTGCCTGAGTCACGTCTCCTCTTTGACTGAAGTCAACACGGAGCAGACCGACTCTCCAGTCAGAACCTCTTGTCACGAACGTGGCACGAGTCGGACCCATAACGAGACCCAGACAACAGGATATATGAAAAAAGAGTCTTTATTGAAGAAAAAAGGGGAAAGGGGAGGAGGAAAAACGGGAGCGGGAGGTGGGTAGAATGAAGGGAAAAAAAGGGTCTCACCACTGAGGGTTGGGGTAGGGTCCGTAATCCAATGCGGGGTGGTCAGAGACAGTCCGGGTCGGAGACGAGGCAGGAAACATCCAGAGGGGGCAGGCAGAAACGGCAGTCCAGAATCCGAAAAGGAGTTCAAAAAACCAATAAATCCAAAAAAGCTCCGACAGGGAGAAGGCAAGAGGCAGTAGTAAGGGGACAGAAAAACTATGGTCAAAAACCGAGCTATGACAAGAGAACTATGACAATGGACAGACTATGGGGCTAGATGAACTGAGTGGCAAAAACACATCAGACGATCTCGCAACGAGTGGCTGCAGGACTGAGGTATATATAGGCAGAGGGACAGGTGGAAACAATGACAAGCAATCAGGGACAGAGAAAGCAGGAGCAGGACGAGCAGGTGAGGGAGGGGCAGAGAGCAGGAGCCGGATCCATGACAGAACCCCCCCCACAAGGGGCGGATACCAGATGCCCCAACAGGAACCAGACAGGGAGGGATGAGGGGGACCAGGCAGGAGGGCCAAAGCAGCCCGGCCCAACGACGCCCGGGTCTGGATCAGGCTCTGGGAGGCCCGGGTCTGGAACAGGCACCGGGACCCTGGGACCGTCGGGAACAAGACTTGACGCCGGAACAGGGGCCGGACTTGACGCCGGACTTGACGCCGGAACAGGGGCCGGACTTGACGCCGGAACAGGGGCCGGACTTGACGCAGGAACGGGGACAGAATCGGGACCTTGACGTGGAACAGGAACGGGGACAGGATCGGGACCTAGACGCGGAACAGGAACGGGGACAGGATCGGGACCTAGACGTGGAACAGGAACTGGATCGGGACCTTGACGTGGAACAGGAACTGGATCGGGACCTGGACGTGGAACAAGAACGGGATCGGGACCTGGACGTGGAACAGGAACGGGATCGGGACCTCGACGTGGAACGGGATCGGGACCTCGACGTGGAACGGGAACGGGACCTCGACGTGGAACGGGATCGGGACCTCGACGTGGAACGGGAACGGGATCGGGACCTCGACGTGAAACGGGATCTCGACGTGGAACGGGATCGGGACCTCGACGTGGAACGGGATCGGGACCTTGATGTGGAACAGGAACTGGATCGGGAACTTGACGTGGAACAGGAACTGGATCGGTACCATGACGTGGAACAGGAACGGGATCGGGACCTTGACGTGGAACAGGAACGGGGACTGGATCGAGACCTCGGGGACCTCGGGACCTCGACTTGACTCGGGGACCTCGGGACCTCGACTTGACTCGGGGACTTCGGGACCTCGACTTGACTCGGGGACTTCGGGACCTCGACTTGACGCGGCGACCGGAACACCGGGACCTCGACTTGACGCGGCGACCGGAACACCGGGACCTCGACTTGACGCGGCGACCGGAACACCGGGACCTCGACTTGACGCGGCGACCAGAACACCGGGACCTTGACTTGACGCGTTGACCGGAACACCGGGACCTTGCCTTGACACGGTGACTGGAACACCGGGACCTTGACTTGACTCGGGACCCTCTGGACCTTGACTTGACTCGGGACCCTCTGGACCTTGACTTGACTCGGGACCCTCTGGAACTTGACTTGACTCGGGACCCTCTGGAACTTGACTTGACTCGGGACCCTCTGGAACTTGACTTGACTCGGGACCCTCTGGAACTTGACTTGCCTCGGGACCCTCAGGACTTGGACTGGACACTGGACCCTCAGGACTTGGACTGGACACAGGACCCGCAGGGCTTTGACAGGACACAGGATCCGCAGGACTTTGACTGGACACAGGATCCGCAGGACTTTGACTGGACACAGGATCCGCAGGACTTTGACTGGACACAGGATCCGCAGGACTTTGACTGAGAGCGGGAGGCGAAGCGTCCGGCGGCAGGACCCTCGGTGGAACAGGGAGCGAGGCGTCCGGCAGCGGGACCCTCGGTGGAACAGGGAGTGAGGCGTCCGGCGACGGGACCCTCGGTGGATCAGGGAGCGAGGCGTCCGGCGACGGGACCCTCGGTGGATCAGGGAGCGAGGCGTCCGGCGACGGGACCCTCGGTGGAACAGGGAGCGAGGCGTCCGACGGCGGGACCCTCGGTGGAACAGGAAGCGAGGCGTCCGGCGACGGGACCCTCGGTGGAACAGGGAGGGAGGCGGCCGGCGGCAGGACCCTCGGTGGAACAGGGAGCGAGGCGTCCGGCGGCGGGACCCTCGGTGGAACAGGGAGTGAGGCGGCCGGCGGCGGGACCCTCGGTGGAACAGGGAGCGAGGCGTCCGGCTGCGGGACCCTTGGTGGAACAGGAAGCGAGGCGTCCGGCGACGGGACCCTCGGTGGATCAAGGAGCGAGGCGTCCGGCGACGGGACCCTCGGTGGAACAGGGAGCGAGGCGTCCGGTGACGGAACCCTCGGTGGCTGGGGTGACTGAGGAACAGGTGGAGAGACGACTGGCTGCGGGACTCCCGGCTGAAGGAGAAGCGGGGCGTCGGGTGTGACCTCCGGCTGGAACCGACACGGAGTGTCAGACTCGAGCACCGAACAGCAGGTGAGCCCCTCCGTCGAGAGGTCTCGCAGCGCTGCCAGGTAGTCACACTTGATCGATGCTACGTGAAGCGACAACGCAGGAAACGCTGCCAATCTTGGCTCCTCCCAGAAGAGCCCGTAGAGTAGTTTCGCCACACGTAACCTCTTATGGGGACAGGCAGGTCCCTCCGGACCTCGGAAGACTGGGGAGGCTGTGGCGATGACTTGAAGCACCCTCCGTATGGTGGCCTCCTCTGCTTGGTCCGAAGGTTGGTCGGCACTACTTGACACTGAAACTGGTTCGGTCTTGTCTAGGGTCTCGGGTCTATGTAGGCGAGATCGTGCTGTCATAAACGTGACACGAGTCGGACCCATAACGAGACCCAGACAACAGGATATATGAAAAAAGAGTCTTTATTGAAGAAAAAAGGGGAAAGGGGAGGAGGAAAAACGGGAGCGGGAGGTGGGTAGAATGAAGGGAAAAAAAGGGTCTCACCACTGAGGGTTGGGGTAGGGTCCGTAATCCAATGCGGGGTGGTCAGAGACAGTCCAGGTCGGAGACGAGGCAGGAAACATCCAGAGGGGGCAGGCAGAAACGGCAGTCCAGAATCCGAAAAGGAGTTAAAAAATCCAATAAATCCAAAAAAGGTCCGACAGGGAGAAGGCAAGAGGCAGTAGTAAGGGGACAGAAAAACTATGGTCAAAAACCGAGCTATGACAAGAGAACTATGACAATGGACAGACTATGGGGCTAGATGAACTGAGTGGCAAAAACACATCAGACGATCTCGCAACGAGTGGCTGCAGGACTGAGGTATATATAGGCAGAGGGACAGGTGGAAACAATGACAAGCAATCAGGGACAGAGAAAGCAGGAGCAGGACGAGCAGGTGAGGGAGGGGCAGAGAGCAGGAGCCGGATCCATGACACCTCTACGGTGTTTGTCCTGTCAGCACCGGCGAAGCTGCCTAACTGTCGGCGTCACTTCTCTCCAGGACCTCGCTAACAACTTTAATACATATGCATCCATTATCAGAGGGTTAGAGGCGTTTTGTCATAAAGTGAATGTTCGTCACGGGAGCGCGCAGCTTCAGCTGTTTCTCAGCGCAACACGTTGCAGCTTCAATTTTGGCAAATCAAACAATAAAAACCACATTTATCTGTCAGGACTTCAGCAGAGTTTTGTTTTCCTTTAACCTTACAGCTGTTTTCAGAGACTCTTCGTGTTTTTAATAGTTTTATAGTAGAAACCTGCTCATATGACCCAAATCCTCCATGACATTACCATGAGTTACTGTCAATAAAGGATTTATTGTTGTTTTTTTACAGGTGACAGGTTTAAAGCATTAATATATTTTTCTCCACATAATTTATTAAATACTTTATTTTCCTCATCACAACAGTCCAGATTAAGTTCTTAGCAATAAGTTAAATACCTCAAAATAGTTTCACCTAAACATGATGCAAAGACATGCTGTGACGTGGATAAACAGAACTATTAAAAAATAGATAAAAGGTTATTTTTTGTGATAAACACATTTTTCCACACAATGATAATTAGATGAATCAGTAACAACTTACAGTCTGTGTTGGATGCTGGGCAGGTTGAAGCATTGTTATTATATAATGTTACAGAAATTACTGTGAGATTATTATTATTACATACTGTGAAGAGCCTTTTTAGAGGAACTAAAGAAAACCTTCTTCCACTAAATACCTTGAAAACAGATGTTTTGATGCTGACTGAAATATGGGAGGTCTCATAAGGGTCAGTTTGTTTATAGCTTTTAGAACACAAACCAAAAATCCCAGTGATTGTCCAAGAATTCACCAGAGAGAGGAAAATGAAACAAAATATCCTAAAAATTTTAGTTAATAAACTTTATACGATAACCTTGAACACAATAAAGTATAAAATCTAGGGCTCATGATGGACAACAACAGCCGATATCTCATATATATATATATATATATATATATATATATATATATATATATATATATATATATATATATATATATATATATATATTTTAAAAAATGTTCTCCCTTCACATCAGGGAGGGCGGAGCCCCAGCGCCCCCTATGGAGCCGCCACCGGGCCCAAATTGATATTTTTTCATGGGGCCCAAAATCCCTGGCGGCCCCCCTGCTGCCGGCTATGCGGACCAAACTCACACTCCTCTGGTACAGGGACTGAATGGCCCTTAACAAAAGACCATCCACCCCGTAATCCTGGAGTCTCCCCCACAGTGTGTCCCTGGGGACACGGTCATAAGCCTTCTCCAAATCCATAAAACACATGTGGATTGGTTGGGCAAACTCCCATCACCCCTCCATCACCCTAGCGAGGGTAAAGAGCTGGTCCACTTCCACGACCAGGACGAAAACCACATTGCTCCTCTTCTATCCGAGATTCAACCATCGACCGGACCCTCCTCTCCAGTACCCTGGAGTCAGTAGCGTAGCCAGAAATAGATTTTCGGCCGGGCCTAATAAAAAATGGGTGGGCCCAAAAATGTAATTGAAAATAAGTGTATTTATAAATGTCACTTTTGTTTAAGCAGATATGTGTACATACAGTGATTCCTCGTTTATTCTGGAGTTACGTTCTAAAAATAACTCGCAATTGCGGTGAAATCCGCCAAGAATCAGTTTTATATTTTTACAATTATTCCAGAAGTTTTAAGGCTGTAAAACCCCTCACTACAAACTTTATACACTTCTCTCAGATAGGCATTAACATTTTAACACTGATCTCGTTTAAAAACAACCTGATCATCAGAACGGCTTAATAAATAACTTCATTGATGTTTCTGATCGCGTCTGACGGACACCTCGTTGCGGTAAAAAAAAAAAAAAACATTAACACACAGCAGATGCTGAGAGAAGTGATCTGAGAGCTGCTCTGTGTTTATCACTAGAGGTCTCAATTTCAGCCCGAGCCGTCGGGTCAAACACGTTAATTATTTCAGGTCGGACACAGAGAGAGAGAGAGAGAGAGAGGAAAAAGAGAGGAGCGCAGAGCGCACCGTTTGGAGACATCATGCTGCTCCATGGTTCCGATTCTGCAGTCTGTCAATCAGTTAAAAACATCATTTCTACTTGTGGAAGTGTAGATTTTCATTCCCACCTTGCTGCAGAAAAGAAGCTCATAAAGGGAAGGGAGCATAAGGGCGCTACTCATCCAGACTCTTGGTCAGCGCGCAAAAGGGAGTCAGGACGCACTGCGCTCCGCTCCATGGAGGAGATCGTTAGGACGCATGAACACTGCGCTGTAAAAAAAAGTTTAAAGCATGCAAAGTTGCACAAAACATTTCGCGAAAGTACAAGGCTGCAAAATCGTCTCGTCTTCTTCCGCTTATCCGGGTCCGGGTGAAGGGTTTTTATGTTATCCCTATAATATGTTATATGCTTCATTTTACTTAAAGATATGTACAATCCTTTTAAGAAGTCAGATTGAACTTTCTGTGACTGTTCAGAACTCAGGTTCGTGTGTGAAGGAACAGAGGGTTTGTTTAGTTGAAACTCAGCAGATGGTTGCCAGGAAAATCTTATCTTAGTGCGTGAGGGAAGTCAGATGTTCGTGTGTTCTGTTTTGAGGTCAGAAGAGAAGGTCGAGAGCTTGTTGGTGAGAACTGAACTAACAGCGCGTTCTCACAATTTCTTTCTCTCTAAGATAACTGAAGTTTGGCAGGAAACTCAGTGAATGTGAGCCAGAAACATCTTTTGTGATAAATGATGTTTCTCTAAATGTCCGGAGAGCACCAACAGCTGGGTTCTCAGAGAGTTGATTTCAACAAACACCCCAGTCCGGGAAAAATACATTGCATCATTCGTGCATGCGGAAGACGCCTCGCTTAGCGTCATGTGGATTGGCTGAGGAAGAGTCCGGAGTCTGCTGTGATTGGCTGATGTCACAGAAGCCAGGATCTATAAAAATGTCATGCTCCTCCAAGGAGAAAGGATCTTTAGGCTTAGACTTTTTGATTGGGGCTGATTCTGAACAAACTGTCCAGCTAAATTTATAATAAATCTTCTAACGAGAGAAGTAGTCTGTCTTCATTTTCCTCTGAGCATCAAGAAGAATTTTATCTTCAACA
>SSNR01000130.1:158998-321125 GCA_006937965.1 Callopanchax toddi
AAAATGCCACTAAGTGAATATCATTGCACTATGTTCTATGACCCATCATGTAGTAAAATTTTTGAAGAAAAGTGGGATGAGGAAACAAAAAACCTAAATGTGGAACTAACAACTCAGTACATTGTCATAGGTCCACAAGGTGCAGCTGCAAATGTGGAAACAAATCCATTCATTGACAAGTGGTACACAGTACCAGAGTCTGCACCACACATCACCATGTTAGTGAATAAGGGATTTGAATCAAAAGATCTTGGACCAATGATGTTGACAGCAACTCAGGTTGAGTGGCAAAAGACAGATAATCCATTGATCTTCATCACAAAAGATGTAGACATGATTAAAATCTTATGTGGTGCCACTATGACAGCTAAACCACAAGTTGTAACCATCTCAGACAAAAAATGCATTGAAAACCTCATAAAAGTTGAAAACAGAGAAAGTGCATTAAAAGCTGATATGTTAAAACAGGTTTCAGATCAGCTATGGTCAAAACATGATACAGATGTAGGATTGGTTAAATCAGCAAACCCAGTTCAGATTACATTAAAGTCTCATGTTAAACTACCTTATCGACCACAGTATCCTTTAAAACAGGAAGCTGAGGAGGGAGTAAGCAAAACCATTGAGGGTTTACTTCAAGCAGGAGTGCTTAAGGAGACCCACAGTGTTTGCAATACCCCTATTCTACCAGTGCTAAAAGCAGACAAGTCTAAATATAGGCTAGTGCATGACTTAAGAGCGGTCAATGATGTGATTCTTGATTGGGAGACAGAGGTTCCCAATCCACACACATTACTCACAAACGTGCCTCCTGATGCTAAATATTTCACAGTGGTTGACCTCTGTTCCGCATTCTTTAGTATCCCATTGGCAGAAGAGTCACAATACCTTTTTGCGTTCACCTATCGCGGTAAACAATACACATACACGCGATTACCTCAAGGCATGACTCTAAGCCCCCACCTTTTCAATCAGTTCCTGAAACAAGACCTAGAAGGATTAAAACTGAACAGTACATTGATTCAGTATGTAGATGACTTATTGATCTGTTCACCAACCATTGATGACTGTCACCGAGACTCTATTGAGGTCCTCAAAAAACTCGCTGAGGGGGGACACAAAGCGTCTCAGGACAAATTGCAGTATTGCCAACCACAGGTTGAGTATCTGGGGAGGGTGGTCTCCCATGGGACTGTTGCAATCTCCCCAGATCACCTTAAAGGTGTGAGCGAAGCTCCTCAACCACAGACGGTTGGACAGATGATGACTTTTCTGGGTATGACAGGTTTCAACTCAGAATGGATAGTGAACTATGCAGAAAAGACTGCCCCACTCAGAGGGCTAATTAAGGATGCAGGTAATCAATTACTGAAAGCACCTTTGGAATGGACTAATGAAGCAAAAATTGCTTTTGAAGCCATTAAACAAGACATGCAGACTGCGCCATGTTTGGCTACACCTGACTACACCAAACCATTTTTCTTGTATGTGGCAAACAGACACGACATGTATGCTTCTGCAGTGTTGATGCAGGAGACATGTAGTGGTCGTAGAAAGCAGCCCATTGCTTTCTACAGTACTAAGCTAGACAATGTGGTTCAAGGCTGGCCCCCGTGCTACCAGGGAGTGGCCGCCTTGCATTATGCTTATGAAAAAGCCTCTGTGATAACGATGGGATACCCAGTGGTAATCTACACACATCACAAAGTAGAAGAGCTAATAAATCAAGGGAAATTTGTGTTAACTCAGGCAAGATGTTTGCAATACATGCCTTTGTTGACGTATCCAGATGTTACTATAAAGAGATGCAGTACTGTGAACCCTGCTAACACTGTGCCTTTTGACTTTGAAGGGGAACCACATAGCTGTATAGCAGAGGTAGCAAAGTACACTAAGCTGAGGCCAGACTTAGAGTCTACACCTTTTGAACAAGCTGATGTGACTTACTTTGTTGATGGTTCATGCTTCAGAGACCACCTAGGTAACCATGCAGGATTTGCTGTAGTGTCACAGGCTGGGAGCAGATTTGAAACTGTAAAAGCTGACAGCTGTGCCCAGCCCTGTTCAGCACAGTTAGCTGAACTGAAAGCCTTAACTGAGGCTTGCAAGCTGGCAGAGGGCCAAGTAGCAAACATCTACACTGACTCTGCCTATGCTCATGGCGTATGTCATCTGTTTGGCAATGTGTGGAAGCAGAGAGGCTTCAAGAAGACAGACGGCACGCCAATAATACATGGGAAGCAGATAGATGAGTTAATCTCTGCAATGATGCTTCCTTCAAAGTTGGCTGTTGTTAAATGCCCTGCACATCGAAAAGGCAACAGTGATGTTGCCAAGGGTAATAACGCAGCAGACGCGGCAGCAAAGTCTGCCTCAAACTGTAGGACTGCCATTTTGTCACCTGTAATATCAGTGGAACCTGTGGTGACACCTGATGATATCATTCTGATACAGGCAAATGCAGAAAAAAGTGAGCAGCAGGTTTGGGTTCGAAGAGGAGCGACAAAGGACTCAAATGGTTTGTGGAGATCTCATGAAGGCTTGATTGTTGCACCAGTTTCCTTGTTGACCATGTTAATCTCAGAATGCCATGGCATGGACCATTGTGGTCGCAGTGAGGTTGTTAAGAGGATTGGCCAGCAAGGTTATTGGTCTCCCTACCTTAGAGCCTTGGTTGAGGAAGTGTTGGACCAGTGTAGCATTTGTGCTCAGAACAATGTGAGGAAAGGTATCAAGATACCAGCAGGACACATCCCTGTACCTGAAGGCCCTTTTCGGCATCTTGTGATTGATTTTGTTGACATGATTAAATCAGTGCAGGGGAAACGTTACATGTTGGTGATCATTGATAGATTCAGTCGTTGGGTTGAGGCTGTGCCCTCTAAAGACCTCGGTTCGGAAACCGTGGTTAAGTTTCTGGTGAGAGAGGTGATTCCAAGGTTTGGAATCCCGTCAGAGATCAGTTCGGACAATGGTCCGGCTTTTGTCCAGAAGGTTCTCAAAGGAATCTTGCAGCAGTTGAGGATCAAACAGCGGTTAGGTGCAGTTTATCATCCACAGAGTCAGGGGATGGTGGAGAGAGTGAACCTTACTCTGAAAGCTAAGATCAGCAAAGTTTGTGCGAGTACTAACCTTAACTGGGTTGATGCATTACCGCTTGCATTAATGAGCTACCGCATGCAAACTAACCGCATAACTCATCTTTCACCGCATGAGGCCTTGACGGGACGGCCAATGCCGTCCCCAGCTTTGAGGGGCCCTCAGAAAGGACCCCCGCTTGAGCAGCTGGAACTTGAGCTTAAAAACTATCTTAAGCAACTAACCAGCATCCATAAGGCCATTTATTTACAGGAAAAGAAAAGAGAGCTTGTCTTCAGCACAGGCGCTGAGAGTCCAGTGACCCCAGGTGATCAGGTATACATCAAGGTCTTCAGGAGGAAGTGGCACGAGCCGAGACGTGAAGGACCCTATAAGGTCGTGCAGGCCACACCTACTGCGGTCCAGGTTGAAGGGAGCTCCACGTGGTATCATCTCAGCCACTGCACGAAGGCCAGGAACACATCTCAGGGCGGTCCAGCTTCAGACTTTCTCAGAAATCATGCTGGCCAACCAGAGAAGAGGTGTGATGTGTCTGATCACTGTTCTGTTTTGGGTGACAATAGGAACTCTGATGGGGCTTGTGCTGGGAGAGGTGAAGATGGACCCGACGGCCAAGGAGCAGCTCGTCGACCGCTCACAAGGGCGTACGCCAAGCAACTTCTCCAATAGCAAAGTTAAGTATAAAGCAGCAGACGGGATGCAAAATAATACGGCATCCTCATCTGCATTCAGTAATGACTTTTTGTATCGTGTGTTGTTTGAGAACGTGAATGAGACCGCTACTTTGCCCGGTGCTCTGACGACTGCCGCTGAGACTACTGTAAGTCCTGATGTTTTAACTGACATGCTGACCCGTGGTGCTCTGACCCCGAAGGGGGTCAGAAGGAGGGAGGTTGGCCGTGACACATCAGTCTCAGGCGACAGCCGTGATTGCATTGAAGGTGATTGCATGGACTTAGGACTTAATGTCTCAGACAGGATAAATGACACATTAATGACCAAACCATTATATGGACCAGTTAGAACTAGATCCAAATACAATGTAGATCATGTGGCAGGTGGACCAGTGCCTGCAGATGACAGGCTTTGGGACATTGCCATGCAGAACACCTGGTTTAAATGGGCATTGTACACAGTGAAAGAAATGACTCCAAATGAATGCCTAGTTTGTGCCCAACCACCAGGAATGTTACCTGAAGTGGTTCCGGAAAAGTACACCTCTAGAAGCTGTGCACTCGAGCAGCGACAGAAGTGTAAGACAGAGAGGCCATTAGCTAGTGGTAAAACGGTTCCACCACTTCTTAGATTGCCAATGTGTGGACTTACGTGTAGGTTGATCTATGGAGCACAAGAAGAGTATGATTACACAAAGAAATACAAAGAATATAAAGTTCCAGAGTTGTGTGCTGAATTTGCTATTGAGACGAGCCAAAATGGCCCGCCAACAGATTACATTATTGACTATAGTGCTGATTATGAGTGTTTTGCAAGTGGAGGTTTCACAGATGGAGGGGGTGTTCATGTGGGAAACACATCAGTCAAGTGTAATGTGACTTGGGTATTATCTTGGTTTCCACATGCAAATATGACACCAATATTTATTAGAACTCCAATCTGGTTTGAGAATCCTCAGACTCTTAGTCAGGACTGTGATAACATAACCATGACAATTCCTTTCCTTCATCTCTTAGGAGAGCAGACACACCCAGTCGCGGACAGTTACTGGATGTGTGGTGATGATGTTTTGACAAATGTTTTGCCAGGATTTTGGATAGGATTGTGTGCACTGGTGCGGATGAAAGTGCCAGTGACCGTGTTGCATGAAGGTGTGAATGAAATGCTTGGGATTGAAAATGTCACTAACCGTAGGACCAAAAGGTATGATGTGTTGGATAGCAAAGTATATTTAAATGCCATAGGACTCCCTACAGGGATTCCTTTTGAGTTTCAGGCCAGAGATGAGATTAAAGCAGGAGTAGAGTCAATTCTCCCCTGGATAACAATTAATAAGAATGTACGGTGGATTAATTACATCTATTATAACCAACAGAGAATCTTGAACTACACGACAACAGCCCTTGGCCTTCTCGGCGAGCAGCTACACGCCACAACCAGAATGACTGTGCAGAACAGACAGGTGTTGGACTGGCTGATGGCTGAGAAGGGCGGGGTTTGTCAGATGATTGGTAAAGAGGAATGCTGCACATACATTCCGTCGAATACAGCGGCGGATGGGACATTTACTGTAGCTATGGATAAGATAAAGCAGTTGAGCATAGAATTTAGGGGGAATGCAGGTGAGGATGGCTGGAATTTAGATTTTCTGGACCTCAAGTTAGGATCTTGGGTGTCCACTTTTGTAAAAGCAGGGATTAGTGCAATTATTGTACTAATCCTGGTTCTCTTTTTGATTTTTTGCATCCTGGCTGTCGTGAGGAGGAAGTGTGAGAAGTCCCTGGCTGCCCAGATGAATCTCGCAGCCGCATCACAATACGTCCAGATCGAGATGGCCGCTGTGAACTCGTCATTGCCCTAACCACGCCATGGACTGAAGTAAAAGGATGGTGTTCATTAAAGTCCTCTTTCAGCCAAGATTGGGTTTTAGCTATGCGCGGCCTGCTAAGTGCAGGAAGAAGATGAAGATGAACTGTTTGCGTTCGAGTGTCGTTGCAAGAGAAGACTCAGGAGCCTATCCTTGAGGCTCCATGGACATTGCATCCTACATTACACCTCATTTTATACTCTATATTACATTTCATCACATTTCATCTCATACATTTCATATTACATGCCATATTATACTTTATATCTCATACTATAGTTTCTGATACTCCACATACACATAGTATATTTCACATTATATTCTCACACTATTATTGATCTCATTACTTACTGATCTCATTACTCATGGGTTTTTGAATTGTGTAACCTTTCATAATGTTGATGATTGTGATTTGAAGTTTGACTATTTGTGATGTGACGTCATCAAGTCTGGACAGTCTTGGGTAATATGAACTCATCGCTATCGCTCAAAGAGGGTAGTAGAGGAATTTCCTGTTGTAAACAGGTTTTCGCCTCTACAATACAAGCCGGTGTCGCCTTTAGAGACCGATCCTTGTATTGCGTATGAATAAGCCAATCACTGCGCTATGCACTGGTGATGTAATCTTATTAAGGTGTTCTAGTACTCAATAGTATATCATTAGGGAGTACAGGGCTGTATCTACTTAGGATACTTATATCTAAGCAAACTGTAGTTTGGTATTAGGTCAACTAATAAGGTTTAGTTTACTTGCGCTATCTCTTAGCCATTGCATACGAGTGTAGCTTGTTGAGGCTTAAAAGCCTCAAAGGAGGGACTGAAGGGTTTTTATGTTATATGAAACTAGATGTTTCATTTTATTCATTATTCAGTTTACTTAAAGATATGTACAATCCTTTTAAGAAGTCAGATTGAACTTTCTGTGACTGTTCAGAACTCAGGTTCGTGTGTGAAGGAACAGAGGGTTTGTTTAGTTGAAACTCAGCAGATGGTTGCCAGGAAAATCTTATCTTAGTGCGTGAGGGAAGTCAGATGTTCGTGTGTTCTGTTTTGAGGTCAGAAGAGAAGGTCGAGAGCTTGTTGGTGAGAACTGAAGTAACAGGCGTTCTCACAATTTCTTTCTCTCTAAGATAACTGAAGTTTGGCAGGAAACTCAGTGAATGTGAGCCAGAAACATCTTTTGTGATAAATGATGTTTCTCTAAATGTCCGGAGAGCACCAACAGCTGGGTTCTCAGAGAGTTGATTTCAACAAACACCCCAGTCCGGGAAAAATACATTGCATCATTCGTGCATGCGGAAGACGCCTCGCTTAGCGTCATGTGGATTGGCTGAGGAAGAGTCCGGAGTCTGCTGTGATTGGCTGATGTCACAGAAGCCAGGATCTATAAAAATGTCATGCTCCTCCAAGGAGAAAGAATCTTTAGGCTTAGACTTTTTGATTGGGGCTGATTCTGAACAAACTGTCCAGCTAAATTTATAATAAATCTTCTAACGAGAGAAGTAGTCTGTCTTCATTTTTCCTCTGAGTATCAAGAAGAATTTTATCTTCAACACGTTTAGTGCAGGTAGATCATATGTAAACGTTTTCTGAGTTTGGCACCTCTGAACTGGACTCCAGTCCCCGTCTGAACGAGCATAAATACCATTCTGTTTGAAAGAAGCGCCACTCGAAGCAGCTGCTTCAGCTCCTAAAACATCTCGTGATGCAGATCTGAGACAGAAACACATATTAGCACATATTCATTTGAAGATTTCTGCCCTTTTGTGCTGTTTCCTACCTGTTGCTCTCCATTTCCCCTCCTTCATCAGAGCTCATGTCTATGGAGAACATGTCTTCATCTGCAAAGTAGTCTCCACTCTCCTCCCTCCTCATGCTGTCTGCCCGACTCTTCCGCCTCCTCTTCCTCCTCTTCTTTGTCTCTCCGTTGCTCCCTATGGAGCCCAAAGTCTGTAAAGGAGGCCCGGAGGTCTTCCCCAACAGGGGGGAGCTCTTTAAAACCGCCCCGTCCGACAAGATGGGAGAGGTGGCCAAGTAGGAGGGAACAACTTCCTGTTCAGAGCAGAAACAGGATAAGAACATGAACCTGAATGTGGCGTCAAAGTCTACAAACATGTTCACAAATCCTAAAATCTCTATTTTTCAGTTTTATTTTGAAAAAACTTTAAAGGCTACCTCTAGGAAACAAATGTTTTCTAGGAAAACCTCCTCTCAGTGGGTCTAAATGTGTGCAGACATAAGGGGGGGGGGGGGGAGAAAAAACTAACATTTAACCATATGATTTGTGGTCAGGCAAGACTGCCACACGTTTTTCCTCCCTGGGCCAAGAAAAGGGGTTCAGAGCCACAACACCCCTCCCCTCCCCGCTCCACTAAGCCTGGGAATCCGACACCAGCCGGCCCCCCAGCCTCGCTGCTTTATCGCTTGTTCATTACTTTCAGCTGGGCACATCTTCATAAGGGTAAAACGGGTGAAAAAACCCAACATTTGACTATAAATAGTGCATGGCTTGGCTCTTTCAGCTTAGAATTCTAAACCCTGGCAACCGAAAGGACAAATACGTAAATAACACCAGAGGAAAAACAGGTTTGGATAAATATCTAAATAGACCCGTGAGCCTCTTCAAAACAGGAACTGTTAAATAAATGTTGAAGAAAAGATGATGTACGTTTTGATAGTGAAGCTACGTCGTGCAAATTCATTTTCTTTCTAATTTATTTGAGTTCAAACGTCTGGTTTCACCCTTCATAGCTCTCACTGCTAAAAACTCGGAGGCTGTTCAAACAGGAAAAGTGTTTTTTTTTTAATTCCAGGCCATCGTGCAACCTCTGCACACAGGTTACTATTACGAAGACGGTTCAAATGAAGGCAAACAAGGGTGTGTCTGAAAGGGGGCGGAGCTAGAACAGTTTTTATTTAAATCACAGAGTCAGGTAGCTACAATTATACAATCATCTAGTTCTGTTCATGCTCAGAGCTGAATGTGAACGCAGGTGGACAGAACTCGTCCTCGTTACCTGATCGTTTTCCGTTTCTTGCACGAAGAACGCCTCTCCGTTGTCCCCGAGCTTCATATGAAGATCCACTGACTCTCCGTTTACTTCTATGTCCACCTGGAGCGTCGAAAGTAAGAGATGAAACAAGCAGAACTTTCCATTTAATGACAAGACATACAGAGTTGTTTAAATCTTCACCACTTTCTCTCTGGAGCGCAGCACGCCCATTTTGCCAAAGCGAACGTGGAAGGGCGAGCACTGCAGCGAGCCGTCAGGCTGCCTCACCACGATGACGTCGATGCATCCGGAGAGAGTTGCTGGATTGAGGCCTCGGTACAGCTCTTTGACCTGCACAAACACCTGGCCTGCCAGCTGGCCCACGTAGTTCATGGTCTGACGGGTCTGATCGGGCGAACAGAAGCAACAAACGGAGGAGAAAGGAGAGAACTGACTTAGATTTTAGTCATTACATGTGCTGAGCCATTCTTGGTCTCCAACTCAATGGTCTCTGTTCCAAATACCTGAATACAACAGAAGGTGTGCCTCAAGGCTATGATTTTGGACCCACGCTCTTTAAAACATACATTAACAAGGTGGGATAGAACATTACTGATGAGACGTTACACCTCTATGCTGATGATACTGTCTGTTTCTTTGATCATACACAGATTATATTTGACATTTTGTCACATTTTTACATCTAATAATCATTTTATGGAAAAATTAGCAGGGTTTATATTAATAAATCACATTTATACATATTGTAACTAATATCTTATGAGTTAGTTTGAAACTGTTGATGATGAAATCCCATGTCTCAATGAGAGTACCTGTATAAATAAAGGTGAATAACATAATTCTGATGCTGTAATCTAAAACCTCTGGTTACAGGAGATAAAAAGGAAGAGGAGGGTGGTTTTAGCTAACACTGTGTCCCCACACGCTTTCACCTTCATCTCTTTCTCATGAGTCTAGAAATCCCATCCAACTGTTCTCCAGACTTAAGTTAGATCAGTCTGCGCTTCTCAAGTGTCTAATATCATGAACCTTCCATGTCTTAAATTAGCAGAGCTAAACCTGCAGTGTCATTACATCAAGAACACCAGAAATAAAAGATACTATTCCTACAGCTGAGTGAATCCAACTCTTTGTTTTCTCACATGTGCCTTCCTCCAAGCAGAATGCTAAAATGTGACTTCTCTTTCAGAAGATTTGAATGCAATTTGCATCTTTAAATGTAGCTTCTAAACAGTAGATGAGGTGTAGAAGGTAGAGGAAATCACATTTGTATGCACAATGTTCTGCTTCCAGTAGCCCAGTAGATAATCCAGGGATCTGATGGAATCTATAGTGTCTCTTTGGAGGTTTGAAAGTTGATCATTAACACTCAAAGATGGAGGAGGGGCTGACCTTGACGCATTTGGCAGCAGGCCTCTCTCTCAGATGAAATGTGACAACATATGCACCTTTTTTATTTTTCATGTGATCAGAATAAGACACCCACCTAGAAGGAAAGCAGCTCCCATGAACCTCTAACTGTATTCAATTATTAAGTGAATTTTCCATCCAAGCATTGAGTTACAGCATCGCCTGCAGCTGATTTTCAGAGGACTTTTAGAGCTGACTGCAGCTACGTGGTGCTGAGCAGCTCCATCCAAAAATAGACTTTGTGTCAGGGATTAAACAAAAAGAGGAAGAGTCTGAAAACACACTCTGCAGGTTTCACAAATGAGATCTGGTGCATAAAATCCCATCTGACTTGTGTTTAATAGTTAGATCAAAGAGTTTAAAAGCTGTAGTTTAGCCGGAATGTGACATAATTATTCAAAGGTTCATTTATGGACTACTAAAAGTGAAATCTCACATTACAGCACGGACTGAAGCTTCTGAAAATGTAATTTTCTATATTACCTGATGATTGAAGGGAATAAAATAGGGAAATAATAAGAGGTGAGGTAATTATGTAATTATAAATAAAGACACAACACATGACAATGCATGTGCCTGTTACAAGCAACCAATCTGCTCCTCAATCTGATTTTTAAAGGGAAAGAAACGTTAAATGTTTGTTAATAGCAAAAGATAAAAACTGAAAGGACATTTGAGAATATCTAAAACAAATTCCCATTCATTCAATCAGAGAAGTACATGTAAAAGACAGAAACGTACCTGTTAACACTGCTGGGAGACTTAAACAACACGTCACGGTGAATAACAACAAACTAAATGTTATTAAAAGGCTCCTGTTTCCCCACAGACTGCCTCAGACAGACCAAACCAGTCACAGAGGAAGAAACGGCCCGTTTACGTGAAAGCTAGCCTCACTTCTGCCTCTGTTTATCTTCTTCTTTACTCCTCTCGGTGCTTTCAGCAGCGTGACGTCATCGCACCTGTTAGCCAATCAGCACCGAGCTGGTGAGTTGCCAAACCCATCGCTTCATCCGCCACTGTGGCACATTACGCCACATTATCAATAGTAAACTGGTACATTAAGGTGGCATATTTGGATTTTTTAGGTAGTAAACTTGGCAGACGACAACAACAAAAATGTAGCTAAAAGTTTAAAGAATTATGTTTTTATAAATCTGGAAACTACAAAGTTTTGTGGCGTTTTTATGTAAAACATTTGTGCGCCACATACATTAAAATGTATGTTTTATCACAACTTTTTGTGGAATACTTAATAGTTTACAGAATGTAATTAAATGAGTTCTCGAGCCCCGCTGTGTGAGGCTGATACGTTTTCTGTATGGCAAGCCGATTTATCATATAATACTATACAAATCTTCAAATAGTCACAAATGAAAAAAACTCACACTTATGTGTTAGACAGGTTATATTTGTTTGACACTGAAATTTGTTTGTGGTCTGAAACATTTAGGTGTGTCGAGTCAGAAAAAACAAGAAGTCTGTAAGAGGTCAAATACATTTTCACGGCATTATTTTCTTCCAGGGACACACGACGTGATGTTTACCATTCATGTGTGTTAGGCTTAAAATGCAAATATCCACAATGATATTCTTCCTCTCTACAATGAATGAAGATATGTGAAATAGTTCTACAATTGTATGTGAACTATTCACAAGCTTTATTTTAAATAGTGTTGCTGTCAGTCTATAATATCTCCATTTTCCACCACTTTGGGTTTTACATAAAGCAGCTCTATTGGTCGCTTCACATCTATCATTGGTTTTTTGAATAACTTTTAAAAACAGGGTCAACAAAAGCTTTGACTTGTCACGATACAGGTGGTTTGTGAAAGAAACACTTTTTTGTTGCAATGGAACGGTTGCATTTTTAGAGATATACGTGTTTTTGCCTGACAGTGCTCTATCCACATTGAAACATTTGCCAGTTATCTTACATATAGTTGAAATTCCTGAAAAAAAATTGTGAAGCATTTACATTATGACATGTTCAAATGTTACTTTAAACATCTATAATTGGCTAACATTACAGCTATCACTCATAATGACGTTATTTTAGATATCCTTAATTTAAATCCTGACTAGTATGTATGTATTTTTGACTAAAACTCATAATATTATTGATAAATAAAAAGTTGATGAGACAAGTTTGTTTAAATTAATTTTCACAACTGCATGCCAGAATTTGTCATCCTAATATAGCTGAAAATGTATTTGTAGATATTCAAATAATAAAAAAAATATGTGTGTAATGATATGAATGTAAAAGAAATGTCAACAAGCATGTCCATCTTTATATTATGATGGTGAAAAAACATTTTCAGCAGCTTTGGTGGGAATGTGCTTTAATTTGTGGCTAATTAAATTAAATTTAAATTCTGACTAATAAAAAAATGTTATTTTGATTATAAAGAATGTTATTGTTGATATCTAAACAAGTATATTGAGAAAGGCTGATTATATGTTAGAACGGCTTGCCGTAAAGATCGTTTAAAGTCACCTAGTGAGTGTGCTGCAGTGAGGTGATCGTTCTGACCAATCACAGGCCTTCCTCGCAGCACAGGCGATGTTAGCTGTTTTGGTAGGAGACCCTTCAAAGAAAGAGGATGTGGCTGACTGCTGGTTTCAGCATGAAGTTACTCAACTCTCTGAAACCAGACATTTCTTGTAATAAACAAGTTTCTCTGTCCCAGACCATTTGCTCTAGCTACACTGAACAGATACAAAATCAGCCACATCTGATAAAAAAAAAAATTATCTTCATTTTCAGTGTGAAGCTGAAACCCATCCAGAAAATTTCTCTCTTCATCAAGTCCTCCAGGCAGCGTTTCAGATAAAAAGTTACATGCTCCAACAGGCTCACAAAGCTCTTCTAGACAATTTTGTTCCAAATACGCAAGAACTAAATATACCTCAAGAATATGCGCCCACGTAAACTAAACCAGAAAAGGAATGAATGAATACCTTTGTTGGAGTTTTCTTTTTCAACACTAAGCCCTGTGTGTTTTCTACTTCCTATAATTTATAAAGGTTTTCACAGTGCAGCAGATTCAGACTGAAGTAGACTGGTAATTGCTGAGTAGTTAACACTGCGTGCCACATTTTATGATGTTAATTTCTGGTTTTTTAGGTATTTTCTGTGTTTTAATTACCTTGTAGTTTCAGCATTTCTTGGCTGTAAAATCTGGCCCATAAAGCTTTCTGACCCCGAAACAAGTTCAGCTTATGTTTGTAATAAGTGGATTTATGAGAGCAACATTTTGTGTTAGAGGAAATATTTTTGGATGTTTAATCTAAAGAAACAAAACTGTAAAAGTGTATTCTCTCTCGTTTTTATATTATTTCTAAAAATACACCGATTCTGGTTTGGAGAGCTGATACCGATTTGAACCTGTTGATACCAATTTTGGCACAATCCAATTTATACAAAAGAGCTAAAATAAAAGAAGATGATATTTATTTTCTAATTTTGATCTAAATGATGATTCTGGAAGTAAAAACTTCCACCTAGAAAATCTCTTACAGATTGCTTTGCTTCTTTGGCTACAATGTAGCTCACTGCCATCAGCATGTGAATGACTGACTGATGTAAGTGCTGTACAAATACAGGACATTTACATTTTATTGCTAATGTGAATTAGCACTTAGCGATGGGGAGTACATGGACCAGGTAAAATGTTGGATTTATGTTAGATGCATTCATAGACCAAAAACAAAATCAGATTTTTGAGTGTCAGATTGACCAGTCACCAATTAAACTGGTCTTGCTGAATATTGCTTCTGATCACCAATTTTATAAGTGCACTATAAAACTCAAACAGATCTATGTGAAAGATTCCTCACTGATACATGGTTTTATTTACAAGTAAAAGCAGGTCTACTGTGTCTATTTTACATCTTGAATTCAACAGCAGAACTTCAGCAAACAAAGCCAAACATGAATTATTTTAACACTGACAATAGAAGACAACTTTCTAAAAATGTCACCAAATATTCGCTTTCAAATTCAGGATGCGAAAAATAACCAACATTTACTGGAAGCGCTACGCCACAGGCTGACCCCACATCGGTTTTCACGTCAGTTTAAGTGAGACCTTCAAGGACACATGAGCCACACAGCTGTCTTCACTCACATGTTTCTAAGAACATGCTCTGTCACGGAGAACCACCCTCAGCTGACATGCACTGGACACAAAAACAACACATGGTGACAGTTTCATGTTCAGCACGTATGACCACTCAGACAACTATCAGCCCAAAGACAGTGGCGCTTCATCCACTCAAGCTGTTTGATTTAATTTATGACAATTTAGATTTTTATTGAATAGACCTCAATCACTTTAAAGGCACACTATGTAGTTTTGCTTGTTTTGGCACCCCCTAGTGTCCGTTTGAAATCACTGCCGAAAAAATATTAGCATTGTTTCTGCTCAGAAAGCCCTAAATCTACCTGTTGAAATGTCTCCTCAGCCTTCACTGCTTTCTACTGGAACGGTTCATCACTCATTCAAAGAAATCAGCTGTGTTCAAGCAGGGAGAGATGGGAAAAAAAATCAGGAATCATGAGCTAAAAACACTCCGGAGCTAGCATAACAGCTAGCCACATTGGGTTAGCCTAACCCTCGTGAGATACGTGACTTTGTGAGACTTCAGGGCACCGGACCAGAGACTCAGAAGTTACAAACGTGGTGTTCTGGATCCAAGGATTGAGGAAATGCATCACATGGCAAGGTGATGTTCTGTTATGATGTCATTTCAGTTGACTCAGCAAAAGCACAGCGTTTCAATTTGCTATCAGAGCTGATGACAATGATATTCAGTCAGCAGTCACATGACGTGATGGAAAATGTGATTGAAATATTAAAAAAGAAGGACCTGGTGATGATGTGTTGTTGAAAACTTTGTGGAAGAATATTAATAATTCTGCTGGAATACTGATGCATTGTGAAATAAATATGTACAGAACAGCATTAGCATGGACCACTATGGATTTTTAAAATTTGTTAAAACTTTTGGTCCTGCTCGGGCTAGCCGTTAGCTCATCAATCCACTCATTAATTCTTCTGACTGAGCTTTCTAAAAGCGCTGTCTGACAACTAACTGAACTAATAAGATTCAAATCAAACTTTAATATGATAAAAAGTTCTAACATAGCATGTTTCCCCTCCTTTGAGTGGTACATTTCAGTTCTTAAATCCTATTGGACCATGGACTGTTCTTAAAGTGATAATATGCTACTTTTTAATATTTTTAAATCTTTTCCTTGAGCCAGTCTGTGCTAATCTGACTCTTTACAGAGTTAATGAAAAGTCACTTAGCCCCATCTGGTGATTAGATCCAGAATACCACGATTGCAAGATCTCCGTCGCCGTCACGGTACCCAGGAAGTCACGTGTCTCACGAGGGTTAGGCTAACCCAAAGTGGCTAGCTGTTATGCTAGCTCTGGAGTGTTTTTAGCTCATGATTCCTGATGTTTTTTCCATCTCTCCCTGCTTGAACACAGCTGATTTCATTGAAGGAGTAAATAACCGCTCCAGTAGAAAACTATGAAGGCTGAGGAGACATTTCAACAGGTAGATATTGGCGTTTAGAAGCTGAAACAATATGCTAACTTTTTAATGCAGTGATTTAAAACGGACACCAGAGGGCGCCCAAAACAAGCAAAACTGCATATCATCACTTTAACAAGAAAAATAAATAAATTACACTAAAATATTCAAAAAATATATGGGAATATTTGATGAAAATAAATATTATTACCACACTTAATATTATTGTTATTATTTCTACATTATTAATGCACATTTTATCATAAGCCTTGTAGCCCAAAATAAATAACAAATGCAGACAGGTTAAAGGTTTATGAATGTTGCTGAAAACATTTTGCATTAGAAGTTTCATAACTTTGGCGTTACCTAATCAGTCAGTGTTGCAAGCTGTCATCATGATGAATGTGTTGTTTTCTTCAGATACAATCCTTTCCTGATTCACAGATCAGCTGATCACTCCACCGGCTCCTCACCCCTCGTTGCCCCTTCCTGAGTGTCACTTGCAGCAGATTGCTTTACAGGGTGGATTATCTAAACACACCCTGCTGCTCACTCTGACCCTATACTGCAGGACTTTGAACATTTGTGTTTCTATTTGCATTGAACCAGAATTCATTCTGGAAAGAAAAAAGTGCTCTAATTTCTTTTATAAAATCTCATTCCCCCCCCCACATGCTGATGATTTATAAATCACTTTACCCAGCTCCAGGTGGTGTCGGGGGAATACTGCTGAACAGCCTCGTCTAACTCCTCTTCATCCACTGATGACATCATGATTCCATCACAGGTCAGTCCTCTCAGAAGACGTGTATTATACACAAACTCCACAAGTCTGGTCTGTTCCAGAACGTGTGTCTTCACTCTCTGGGCTCAACAAGCATCTGACGGTCAAGTGCAAGTGAACAGCGCCTTACTAAATTTACCTGGGCCCCCCTTGTTGGAAACCTGAGTCGGGCCTTAAGAGGTCGTCATCCACAGGAGCCTTTGACTCCTAAGGCATTTGATGGGATTCTTTGACAAAATGTTGATTTAAGTGAGTGTCCTCAGGTTTTATATGATCACACACCAGTTAGACAACACCTACTATACACTTGACAGTCTTCTCAGTGAGTACATTTCCAGTTACTTAATAGAAAGAGTGACACTCTGCTGGTATTCCCCCCCTCCCCTTCCATCCACACCACAATGACGTTGTCACCTGTTGCATGAGATGGCGTCCTGGTCCTGCTGATACTCAGAGACCCTTCCAACAACCGCTGGGATTAATGTAATGCTATTATCAAGAATAAGTTGTATTCCTGGTTGCACAAACTTTTTTTTTGCTGTGCAGCAAAAATCTCCAGGTGATCTCCTGGATCACAACACAATCAATTGGAAGTTTAACTTTTAACTCTTAATATATTTACAGGTCCTGAAGCAGCAAAGCAGCCCCAGACTATCAGTGTTGGTATGATTATGTTTTTCTGAAATAATTAGTTTTACTCAAGATGGAAAAGGACACACACATTTCAAAGAGTCTTGGGGAACACTGAGATGTTAATTTTTCAAATGTGAGATGGGTCTTTGTGTTCTTTTTGGTCTGTGAGGTTTTGGCCTGGGAACTCTAAGGATGCCATTTTTGTCCTGTCCTTCTTATTTTTGAATCATGACCTCTGACCGTACGTTTAACCAAGTGAGGCCTGTAGTGCTTTAGATGGTGTTCTGGGTTATTTTGTTCTTGAATTGTAAAATAGTAACTCCTACATTTGGCCATATTTATCACTTCATGACAAAAAACTTGGTATATTTAGAAATAATTGTTTATAACAAGATTTAATTCAAATGTTTTTATTGTAACCTTAACTTTGTATATTTAAAGATTATTCTAAATATTAAGATTTGACTTTATATTTAGACTCAGTTTTAAATATTTTATTTGAAACCTTGACATTTATATTTTAATATTTAATTGTAACTTTGTACAGTTAGATGTTATTTTGGATATTTGAATTTAACTGTATATATATTTAGACTAAATTCTAAATATTTAATTTGAAGCTGTGACATTTATATTTAAATATTTACTTCTAACTTTCTATAGTTAGATTCTCTTCTAAATATTTGGAATTAACTGTGCATATTTAGACTTTAAAATATTTCATTTGAAGCTGTAACATTTATATTTAAATATGTATTTGTAGCATAGTATATTTAGAATTTATTCTTAATATTTGGATTTATTTTGACTTCATTTCCATAATTTAGGCTTAAGTTTATAATTAGATTTTAATCTCAATCTTGATTTTTAACATTTAACCTAAATGTGGTGAAATCCAGCTGTTATTTTTTAGGCAGATAATATATGGCTGGAGTTGTTTTAGGCTATACTGCCCTCTAACGTCTAATAAAAAAATTACACACAGTGTAGAATTTTAAAGTTGCCTTCACTTGTTGTAGATAAACAATTAATCCCCTTAAAGTAAATTAGTTCTGCCGACTTGTTAATTTTCATTCTATTATGAGTGATTGTATCTGAATTCTTTATCATATCTTCAAACAACAAATCTTTCTTAATTTACTGTGTTTGCTGAGAGCTTGGTTGAGTTTGCGCTTAAAAAACATTGATATCGTTCTCTCATGATGTTACATTGTGAATCTCGTATTTTCCTGGAGCTCCTGAAGGCACCACCCTGCTGCCTTCACGGTGTCCTCCTCCTTAGGAATATTGATCCAGCTAACTTATCGTTAGCCCTTGTCAGTATGATGTCTGAGGCGTTTCACTGTTTTTCTGTTGTTTCTGGGTAAACATACCTGGCATTTGGTGGCTTTAATGTTCCGTGCAGGTCATCTAAAAACCATCGGCAAAGCGGGAACTGGCTGGTAGGTGGTCTTTTGACGTGACATGTTGCTCACGTCTCATAAACTCTCGTTGACAATCAACCGACTACAGATGCTAACAGGCTAGCCGCAAAGATGACGTGAATGTCTCAGCGGGTTTTTTACATTTTACTTTCGTCGGCGACAGTAGTTGTATCTCTTGCTGTTTTTAACTGAAGTTATCACTAGTATGTCATAAATGGGCGTTTGTTGACGTGAACTGAGCTATCTAGCTAGAAACGTTAGCACTTTGAGCTAACGACTAAAACCGCTTAGTGGATAAAGCGACAGCTGTCCAGTTTAAAATGAGATCTCTGGCTTTCAGTCTACATTTCAAAAAGCTTTAAAAACGTAAGTATTGAGAACTTTCATATTAGATATATCTTCCCTCGACGAAATTATAATGGTGTACTGTTAAACGTAAGGAATGTTGATAATGGCAGCAGACTAAGCTACTAGTTTTAATGTGTTTTTTAGTCATTGCAGGGTTTTTGTTTTGTTCCCAGCTGAGTCTGAACACAATCCTGTATAAAAACCTTTACTGATGGTTTCAAAACAACCCCAACATTCACCACGACTTGTGTTTATGCATGTAACATGCTTTTTTGTTGTTGTTGTTTTAGGGTGTGTAGCCAAATGTCAAAAAATGTGTTTTCCTTAATTTTTTTGCCTCTCTACTTTAGGCACTTTCGCCGGACGATGGACGAGCTGGTCCATGACCTGGTGTCAGCACTGGAGGAGAGTTCAGAGCAAGCTGCTCGTGGTGGCTTTGGAGACGGAGGAGATCATGCACTGGCTGTAGGCTGTCTGCTGAAGAGACAGGCTCGGAAGCGGAGGGGCAGAAAACGACGCTCGGACAACCCACATCCACCATGGGAGACGGGCCATCTCAGTGAGGGTTCAGAGTCTAGCGTGGAGGAACATAAGGTGAATGATTGGAGAATTCAAATGGGTCATTTGGCTGTAAACAGATTGTAAATGGGTACACATCACTCGAAGCCTTGTGCCAACTTGGCTAACAGCCAGATCCTTAAGTTGCTTTCATGGTAATGGAAAGTCCAGCAGTATAAGTCTGTTTAAATTTTACAGTGCATGTGTTACATCATCCAGATTGAAGTTCTGCAAGTGTCTTTATTTAGCAGCTGTGTCACAGTCTGCTTTTCATCACTGGGCTATTTGTTGCAGGACTACCGTGCCAGCACAGGAGGAGTCTCTGCTGCGAATAGCCACGCCCGTGACAACAGCGACTCTGATGAACAACTTGGCCCTAAAAGACGGCCCCCTCATGCAGCTGATCTTGGTCGGAACAAACGTCCATTTTGGCCAGACGACCTGGCTGTCCTGGGCTCTGCGGAGGGAACTCGCAGCCTCAGGCGGCGGCGTAAAGTCAAACGGATGGCCGTCGACCCGCCTGTAGAACCAGAACCCCACTCCTCCATCATGCTCGGGCCCCCGCCTGTGCCCAAAGCCCGTGTTGGCAGCAGGCTGCATAGACTGGGTACTAATGAGGGCAGAGGAGCCCTGGAGGTGTGTGGAGGGGGGCTGATTGGGTCAGGGGGAGGGAAGAATCGGGTAAAGAAGAGGAAATTAACGACCCACAGGCTGGGAGTAGAAGCTGCAGATGAAGGGGTGGTTGTTGAGAGTGAAGACCCCGTCTCGCCTCCAGTGGAGGGGTCCAAGGACAAGATGGAGCTGGAGGGGCAAAAGGGCTCAGATGAGGACATGAGTGACAGGTGGTTAGTGTTTGCACTTTAATCTTTCTGCTTCTTTATTATTTTCATGTGAGTCTTTAGGAGAACTGGTAAGCTGAAAGGTTTGGTATCAACCAAATAGACCTTTAGATCTTTCGTATTAATTAAAATTGAGTCATTTCAAGCTAGTTTTTATGAATTCTCTTGTTTAGATGATTTATACTTTTACACTAAAACGCAGGTTGTGAACATTTATTCTCTATGACAACTAAACAATCAACTGTTTTACTTGGAACTGAATAACAAAATGTTTTGGTCTGGTTTGCCTGTAGAGAACTACAGTTATGAGCTTTTAGCTGGAAAACACAATCAGACGCACAAAATATATTTTACACAGCTGTTTCTATAATTATATCCAGCTCCTTCCTCAAACACTCCACAGAGCGTGCAGAAATGCGAGTCTTTGTCTGATACTTCCTCTCCAGACTCATCATGATTACATCCCCTAGAAAGATCCAAAGCATTGTTATTGTGCTGTAAAGTAGAGTTTTAGGTTTCAAAAGGGAATCAGATATGCCAGAGTTTCTTTGTACTGTACATCTCTGGTCAGAAATCCACGAGTTGTTATCTGTTACTTCTCATTAACGGTTAGCTCGGTGCAGGAGTGGAACGAGTCATTTCTTGCAACATAGACTCTCCTTGGCCAGTGAGTTTTAAATCACAATATGAAGAATGTTTACAAGTTAAACCTGATCTAATCAAGCTCCAACATGAAGGATCAGATGCAGGGGGTCCAGCTAATTTTCTTTACAACAGCAGTTTATTGGAAGTATATTGAGAAATATTTTAATTTTTTTAAGCTCAAAGTTTTATTGAACTGTGTGAAAGTTGACAGAAGACTCTTATAAGGTATCAGTCTGTTAAATCTAGTCCTGGTAAAAACCTCAGCACCAATTGAAGCAAACCGTTTTTGTCAGGGTTACTTTTTAAGCAATATTTTGACTATTTTGGGGGGATGAAATGTCCTGAAACTGTTCATTTATTTACATGTTTTTGTCTTCTTTTCAGTGAGACCAGCAGTGTCAGTAACAGCAGTGATGGTGGCCTTTATACCAACGATGAGGGGAGACAAGGTAGGCACTCACTCTTCTAAAACAATCATATGGAGAAAAGTTACACACGGTTAAATGATATGAATTATTAACTCTGTTCTAGTTTTTAAATGCTTAAATACATATAAAAACCCAACATTGGCTATTTTGTGTTCATTTGTAAAAGCGTAAACAATGAGATAAATTTTCTTTAATCTTCTGTTCCAGGTGATGATGAGCAGAGCGACTGGTTCTACGAGGGAGACCCGGGGTCTGGGTCTGGGCCCGGTGGTGCGTGCGGGATAGCGGGAGTGGTTCCCTGGTGGGAGAGGGAGACGGCGTCGGAGGAGCTGGACCTCGTCGACCCCGTTTTCAACAGCATTCTCACAGGATCCTTTCCGCTCATGAGCCCTGGAGCACAGAGAGGTGAGCTGCCCTCGCTTTGCCTCAGATGACACGGAAATATAGGGACATTTTATTTAGGTCATTTTTAATGTTTAAGTAAAAAAAAAACATGCGCCCAAAGAATAAAAAGGTACAGTTTGTATACCTTTTTTTTAACATACCGCATCTTTCTTTTGTATTTCTGTATTAAGATATTCTTGATAACTATAGAAAAACTCATAAAAGAAAAAAACTGTGATAATCTAATCATTCTACATTTAAAATATATTAGAAAAATTAGTGTCTTAATTAGGATTTTTTAAAGTTTTTTCAATGTTTTTGCAGTCCCACTCATGACCAGTAGGGGGAGATCCCTTCACACAGACTACTGAACAGAACTCTGCACTAAGGCCGTGAACTCTTGCATTAAAAAGAAAACCTGAACAGATGGAGTCACAGAAAGTAGAGAAACCTTTTAGCTGAGGTGCTTTTTGAGTTTTTTTTTAGTAAACACGTTGATGTTTATTAGGGTTTCAGGCCAGGTTGAATCGTCTTCATGGGAACCAGCAGGTTTCTGAGGCGGGTCTGCAAGGAAGCTCCGGTTTCAATGAGAGGCTGAGCAGACAAAACCAGGACCCGCATGAGTGAGTTCCCTCCTTTTTTCTTAAATCTTCCATTTAATCTGCTCTCATTATAAAACCATTTTATTTTATGAAAGACTTTTGGGGAAAAAAGTTAGAGAAAATATGTAGCCTATCTAAAGAAACTTGGGAAAAAAATGTAAATTTGAATAAAATAATGATATAAGCAAATATTGTTTGTAGTCAGATCACATGGATGGGTAGTTTTGCAGTAATATTAATTGTCTGCTTTCTCATTAATGTGTACAAACAAATCAGTTAACGGTATTCAGTTGTTCCTGTAATCAACAGAATCAGAGATAATGATGATTATCGGTTAATTTAACTTGTTTTTGGTATTCTGACACTCTGTTCTGTCTTTAACAGGCCTTGGTTTAGCTCAGGCTCGAGGAGAGACCACGGACAGGTGAGTCAAACAGGTTGTCTTACTGTTTGTGTTACTTCCTAAATGCTTCACACTATAAGTTGTGTGTTTTTCCTTTTGCTTCCACTCCAGTTGCACTGGGACGCGCGCTCAGACAGAGGCCATCGGAGGACCTGCTCCGTTAAAACAGCCAGCAGGTGAGAGCGGTTTGCATTTGAACACCTGCACTGCATCTCCAGAGCTCAGACTGCTTAACTGGTTTCAAAACGTTGGGTTTTGTAGACAGACCAGCGGACACCTCGGCTCTCTGTGCACTGGAGACATCAAGCGGAGGCGAAAAGCAGCCCCCCTTGGATCTGCTGCACCCTCAGGTATTAGATCCTGGTCCTCTTTGGTTGTATTTTTGTCTTTTACTTGTTCTTGTTCCCTTTTGGTTGAGCTCGGTTGATTCTCACTCTTCTTTCAGTCCATTTTCCTAACTCCTGCACCAGTCACATTACTGATAGTTCTGAACGAGAGGCGAGCCGATCCGGTCCAGAGTGAGCAGCTTCACTCTGCACTGCTTACAAATAAAGAGAGGATTAAATGCACTAATTAGTTAGATTCTGGGACTGAGGCAAACTTCCTGGAAAAGAGAGGAGAAAATGAGAAAAACTGCTGGTGTGCCTTACCTCTCTCTGCATGTATTTGTTACACAGCAGACTGTCCAATCAGAGAAACACAAATAAGTGTTTAAATGAGAAAAACATCAAAATCATGAACTAGTTTATGCTGTTTTTGTAGACTAAAGAACAGAAAGTTTTTAATTTTATAATATTATGGAAGACAAACAAAGATAAAGATAAACCAAAGCTCCTATTTTTGTTGTTGTTGTCTTTCCAGGTGTTGTTGGGGAGAGCGCTGCTCCCCTCCCAGACTCCAACACGGGGAATCGCATGTTGCAAAGCATGGGCTGGATCCCCGGAATGGGCCTGGGTCCAGAGGGGCGGGGCATCACTGAGCCCATCCGGGCCATTCAGAGACCCAAAGGTGCAGGTTTAGGCTTCAACTGAACCTCCGCTTTCTGGATTCTGTACTTTGGGACCTTACGCCCAAAAAAGGAGTGACTGAAATGGAATTCTCCTCAGGGCTAGGTTGTTTTTTTTTAAACAATTCTAAATAATCCAGTTATGTGGACTAGAAGAAAAAAAGACTTGAAGAGTACATAGAGTGTCTGTGCTGAGAAAAAAACCTACGTTCCCATATTGGGTAACTATGAAGCAGCCTGGGATAGCCTCGGAGACTCCTCGCCACAGGGACTAACGGAAAAAGGACTACTTTTTCTCAGACTCCACGTTGGAGATGAAGACGCTGATGCTTTATCACGTCACCTCAGATGCTTCAGGTCAGAGCGCCTCTGATGACGGATGATTAGCAGTTAGAGCGTCAACGAAACATGGATTTGTCTAAAATTGCACAAACGGTTTTGAATCAAAGGTTTGAGAATACCTCAACTCACCTTTTCTGTTCTTTTTATTGTAATGAGGTGAAGGTACGCCGAGCTGACGGGAGGTTTTGTCCTTCATTTAACCATTAAAATGCTTTTATTTCTCCACAAAGAATCTAAAACCACAGTTTTAGTTTTGCTTCATTTACTGTTTATATATTTGCTGCTGGGACTGCTGCACATTTCTGCTGCGGTTTAGGACAAAAACACTTATTTGTACATGTGATTTAGCCTTTGGTTGTTGTTTTTACCCAGTAAATGTTTTTAGAGGATGCTAAAAGAAGTGACTTCACACATCTTTACATCGATGTGATTCGTCACTGTTTCTGTACGTGTTTGCAAACGGCTGAAGGGGAAAATAAGGAATGTTGCCTTCACTTAAAGGGCTCTTTCACCTGTTTTTACCTAATTTGCATGTCTAGTCCATGTGTTGAGAACACGAGACGGTCTAATGAGACGGAACTGAAAAGACACAGCAGCCAAAACCCTTCAGGAAGCTCACTGTCACACGTGTCATATTAAGTCTTCATGTTAGCGTGCGCACCAGCCACTGTAGGTTATTGTGACTGTATGTTTGTACTGTAACAGTATTTGTTTCTGCTCAGCAACTTGTCTTTTTAAATCTAAAAGGCCAAGGGCTAATTAAAAATAAAATCTGAGATTTTTAAAATCTAACTACTACTCTTGCTACAGTTTTACTGTGTTTTAGAGGTAATTTGGTCATTCTGCTTCATCAGTTAGGTTATTTTTGGTCATTTATCTGGAGAATAGAGGTCAGTAAAAAAACAAATGGAGAAAAATGTGACCAAAATGATATTTTTCCCCAGAACTGTTTCAATTGTAAATGTTCTTGAAAAGACTTTGGAGTTAGATATCAAAGATAAGGTAACATATTTACTAGGGATGCACCGATACAACTTTTTCACTTCCGATACGATACCGATATTGCAGCCTTAAGTACTGACCGATACCAATATCAATCCGATATACCGGTAATACATAAGAAAAAGACATGAGAAAAAATAAACACAATATTTTTCATTGACCAACTGCTTCAAGTTGAGTGTTCAAAGTTTCACACACTGCCCAAAAGAATGAGATCATTGCTCTTAGTGTCCACAAAAATAGTGCAAACAAAATAAACATAACGAGCAGAAAAAAAATAATAGTTGGTTAACTAAAAGGATGACTACAATTCCTACTTATAATACAGACTTGCTGATATCGGAGATTTTTGATGCAGTCTGATATAATCCGATATTGTTTTTTTGGGGTCGATATCCGATATTCCAATATCGGTATCGGGACATCCCTAATATTTACTAGGGATGGGCCTGATACCAATACCATGTATCGTACTCGTTAAAGTTAACTGATACCAGGAACCGATACCAGTATCAGTATCGGTCCGATACCATATACTCGTACTTGTTAAAGTTAATCAAAAATAGAACCTGTCTTCCAATTCATTGCATTTTTTTGTGCTGTAGTATTATCGGTACTCGGTATCGGCGAGTACTCAGATCCAAGTATCGGTATTGTATCGGTTTGAAAAAAAGTGGTATCGGTTCATCCCTAACATTTACCCATTCAAGGTAAAATGATGTCATTAGGAGTTAAACGGTATGACATCATGACTGTTTTTATGGGAAACGTATTTCTGGATGATGAAAAGAAACCTCAGCACGGCCACCTGAACCTTTTCTCATCAATCTAATATTTTTGGGGTCGAATCAGTTAAGACGGGAGTCGTGCTTAGTCCCACCGTTTCTCCATACACCTGATCAGGTCTGACTGGTTCTGAACCTTTAAATGGTTCCTAAATCAGTCAGCAGAGCCTCCCTGAAGATGATTTTTATTTATTTTCTGTCCATTCTTCCTGACAGAACTTGACCTGATTAGATGGGTAGCATCAGTTCAGGTCTAAATAGTTTATTTATTTGAAATCAGATCAGTGGCTATCGTGTGGCTCTTAATAAGGAATGATTTCTTTTTTTGTCTTGATTAAGTTTCTTGATCAAATTCCTGAAACTTCGTTCTAATAAAGCAGATTTTGTTACCTTTAATCCTGATTTTTGTCATCTTGCATAGGTTGATGTTTAAGTTACCTTTCTTCTTTCTCGCTCCTGTTTTCAGAGGAGAGTTTTAGGACATCGCCGCTCGTCTAACTCCTGAAATATTTCCAGCTCTGTCGACACGCGCATCGCATTCGCATGCTGACTCAACATCCCTGAAATACGATGCGTTCACTGTCTGCCTCCTCCTCTTCCCTCTTCATCTTTAGCATGGCTGCAACAGAAAACCCTCCTCTGTATCTATGGGAATTCTGTGTCCTCTAGCCTTCCTTCTGCTCACCACCTCCCTCTGCATTCAAGAGGAGCGCCGGCTCGGTCCTCCCCCAGCCCAACACACACACACATTCGCTTTCTCTCTCTCTCTCGCTCTCTCTCTGCCTGACACACACTCTCTCTCAGGACTCCCCTGTGAGCACGCCAGGCAGGTAAACTCAGCACTGGATCAGGGTGAGATGCTGAGAGGAAGAAAAGAGGGGGGAGTGTGTGTGTGTGTGTGTTTTCTATATGAATTTGTGTGTGCGCTGCTGCATCGCTGAGCTACAGAGACCGGAGGCAAGGAGAGCTGGAGTGTTTGTCCTTGAGACTGACTGACTGCAGCTGTAGAGCAGAAGACTGACCAACCAGCTTCAGTGGATGAAACTGACAGTGAGTACTGAGCAAAAAGACAACAAGAAGAAGTGGATTAAGGCTTTAATTCAGCTGCAGCTCAATTATTTCTGCTTTTATCTGCTTAGTCCTGTGTGTTGGTGGGTTTTTAAAAAGAGGTGTGTGTGTGTGTGTGTGCAGGTGAGCATCTCTGATCCCAGGTGAACTCATCGCTATAGGTTTTTATTGGCTCCCATCAACACTTCCTGTAAAGATTCTGGAGGCAGTTCAGTGCGTCTGCTGCAGCTTTTTCCCTGTTTCTGTGCAGTAATAAAAAAAAACCCCACTAAATATTAGCGTACGTCCCTGTCCCTCGTCTTCCTCACTGTTTCTGATCAGCATAAATTGGACGTCGTCGTGTTTGGCGACCCTTTGAAGCAAAGTCATTATGTGTAATCTTGCAGAAAACGACGTTTTGACTGCTGTACCTTGACTGCGTTGGCTGGGAACCGGTGGAGCAGGATAGCTGGGGATGAACAGAAGGTGGGGGGTCACTGAAAGAACACCCTGAAGCTGTGAGAGGTGGAGGAGAAGGAGGGGAGGGTGTTTGGTGTCCCGTCTGAGCTGAAACATCCCAACTGAAAGCCTGTGTTTGATTAAACGGTTAGGGACAGGAGGGATTTACAGGGAGAGGAAGAGGTGGAGTGTTTGTTTTCTGTGATGAATTTGGATCACCTGTGGAGCTGCTGACAGAACGTATCCAGACCAGATGGATGAGAGTTAAACCCAGAGGGTGACACACAAAGCCTTTTTTTTTTATTATTTAAAGAGAAACATGACAGAAAAGCTGTTTTGTGTTGACTTGTTTTGGCTGACATGCAGCCAGAGGGCTGGATTTACCACCTGTGGAGATTAAAGTGATATGATGAGATCAGGTGCATGCTGTTTCTCTCTCTGTGTGTGTGTGTGTGTGAAAGCATTTCTAAGAGTTCCTGACATCAGCATTAAGTGTGTGTGGTGCTGACTCCCAGGATTCAGTGTGTGTGTTGGACCTGCATCAGTGGATCCTCGCCTGGGACAAGTCTGGGAACCAGGTGTGCAGGGAGGAGGAGGAGGGCAACTTGTGAAAAAGCAGCACTGATAAAACCGGTTCTCGTATTCTGGAATACACATTTTTGTTATTTTTAACTACTCGTTTTATTCAAATTTTATTTAAATTTAAGTTGCTGTATTTCAACCTGATGCGTAGAGTTTTTGGAGGGTCAGCGAAACGTTAAGCAGGCAAAAGTGAAAAGTTACAGTAAAGGATTTGCACTGATAAAAGTGAAAACGAGTCATAATTTCATCAGATTTAAAAAAAAAAAAAAAAAAAACAAGACAAAAGAAAAATCACACAAAAACATTTAAAAAAGACTAAAGCAAAAAGCCAAACTAATAACTTTTAATTTATAAAAACATTTAAAGGGGGAAAAAAGAGCCCAATTTTTAGTCTGATCAAATTTATTTTCTTCTATAATCTGACCCTTTACAGGTTCATGAAAAGTCCCTCAGCCCATCTGCTGCTTGGATCCAGAATACCACTTTGTAACTTCTGAGTCTCTGGTCCCTGAAGTCTCACAAAGTCACGTATCTCACGAGGGTTAGGCTAACTAGCTGTTATGCTAGCTCTGGAGTGTTTTTAGCTCATGATTCCTGATTTTTTCCCATCTCTCCCTGCTTGAACACAGCTGATTTCTTTGAATGAGTGATGAACCGCTCCAGTAGAAAGCAGTGAAGGCTGAGGAGACATTTCAACAGGTAGATTTAGATGTTTCTGAGCGAAGACATGCTAACGGTTTTACGGCAGTGACTTGAAACGGACACAAGGGGGTGCTAAAAACAAGCAAAACTGCATAGTGTGCCTTTAAAATAGTGAAAATTGAGCATCATAAATTACACAGCATATCAATAAACACTAATGAATCAGTCATGAAGGTCAACATTACATCTGATTTATAGAGGGGTTTTCTTGAGTTAATCAGAAGATATCAAGTAAAAACAAAAACGGCTCACACATTATACCATATTATATAAAGGAATGTTTTTAAATTTAATAAGGAATGAATTGAAGCACATGGGGGAAAATGACAACACATATCTTTTATATCTCCATAGTGTAGAGCCACTACTCCCCTAAAAAACTAGAATTTATTGAATTTGGATTTTTTTTCCTTTGATACGATTTTACGCCTGTCTTATGAGTGTTAACTCTTTAAAGCCTGAATTATAAAATAATGCTAATTTAAAGCTGAACTATTTGTTGGCAAATTTGAATAAAAACTCTATATAATGATTAGGTTTTTAAAATTGCTTAATTATAACAATATAACAGTAATAAAAAAATAAAAATTGACTTTTTTCACCTGTAGATCCTCCACCAGAGGGCAGCAGACATTCCTAAAATTCTATGTCCCAACCGTGTTGATGCACCCCCAATCCCCCTATGGGTACACTTTCACATTTGAAACAATTCCTGGTACCAAATTGATACGGTACTTAACATTACCAAATTTTGATACTTTTGAGTGTTTAATATTTAATTAAATCACTTTTTATATGAACTATATTCATTTATATGTAACAAATATCACGATAAATAACAGACAACTGAACTGTTTGTGTATTTTATCATCGTAGTGTTGTACAAAATTCTTCAATATTTAATAGCTGCTGAGTGTTTTTTAAATGATGCAAAAATTCAAACCCAGCTCCATGAACTCCTATTCCTCTATTTTGGCCTCTGGAATAACTATGATGAGGAGGCCATGTATTATAAATGTTCGGCCATAATGATAAAGACATGTCGCTGTTTGATGAATAAAATCACTAATCAGGGATAAAGCTCATTAGCCTAGCCGTTAGCTCATTGGCGGTTGAACGTAGTTTTTAGTAAAACAAACAAAGCAAACGACTCACCGTGGAGTTGATTAAATCAGGACACAATATGGAATCAATCAGCAGGGTTGACGCAAGCTGTCAAGAAGGATTCTTTGAATAAATATCCATTTGATGAGATTAGCGCCCTGGAACTAATAAAAAAAGTTGATCCCCTTCGAGTGTTCAAGTCTATGAGCCAAAAGGAGAATAACTACTTTACAGTGAGAAAATAGATCAATATTACAGTAATATGAGAAAATACTCAGACAATATGTACGCTGAACTTCCTGTTTACTGTGAAAACATCAAGAGAACACGTGTTCACAAGAAGAATCTAGATTCTTTCATTACCAGAACAATTCACAGACGTATAAAGACAGAAACAGGGTGACCAGCACTTGACCACTTAATCCAATAGTGCTTGTGGGGAATATGAAGGGTCTTTGCTGTGGTAATCCACATTATGCCGTTAGGAGAGGCTTGGTTACATAGACTAATCACCCTAAGGGCCTCCAGATGGGCACCTACCAAAAGACAATATGGTGTGGTGGCAGTGCTAAACGATGGCATGTATCTGGGTAGAACTTCAGTTGAGTCCTTTAATCAGTGCTTGTTTTCAGGGCATGGAGCGGAAAAGTCCTCCACCAGAGGGCAACCCAGTCAAGATTATGAGTCTGAAACTGAGCAGGATTTTTTGGGTGTTTTGCCTCAAATATTTATAAAAACAGGCTTAAATTAGTCCTGATGAAATCCTGTCCGCCTGAAAGCCGTTCTGTGCAGATCCGTTTCCTAGCAGTGACTCACTTCCTCTGCAGTGGGACTGTATAAGATCTCTAAGTGAAAAGCATTTGAAGACCATTGACCCACTGAGCAGCAGCAAGTCCCAGTAGCTCAAAGTGACATTTCTATGCTTCTTTAAGCTTCTCTCTGAGGGTTTCTAAAGTTTCGGCCATGGATGTGAGCGTGAGACGTGTGATCCCTATACAGCATGCCACAGATCAATAAGAAACTGATCTCGGTCCAAGTGCTCATCTGTCAGCCAATTTGTGTATCGTTTCCCTCCATCCATTTATTTTAAGACACCAAAACTCAAAACCATGTGTCTCTCTCAGCATAAAAAATGATTTATCTTATAGTTTTTATGCAGTTTTGTTGGAACTTCTCAACTTTTACAAACTGCTTCAGCATCTGAGAGGTGCTGTGTTGGTGCAGCGGGACAATGGTGTTTGCTCACAGTGTCAATAGTCTGCCCTACTGTCCCAGTAATTGATGGATGGCTGAGAGTCAGACATAAACTAAGCAGATTACACTCTCCAGTTCGGAGGCTAATGCTAATGTTTGTGATGAAAGGGGGGCTGGAGTTGCAAGGTGACTGTCCGGTTTTGGAAGTCAAAGCGACAGCTGTCCCTGGAGGCTGAGATCTGGTGGCTGTGACTTTATGGATGAGGAGGGGGGGAAATATGAACACACACATGCAGCTGTGGTGGTTTTGTCTGGTTTTTTTTATATTCTTCAGATAGAAATGTATGCATCTTGCGTGTGTTGGGTCAATAGCTGGCAGCTGTTTCAGGCAGCATCCCTCCAGAGCTGCTATCAAGCTTCTGTCCTCAGCTCAGACTCAGAAGTGTAAAAATATTTTTGATGTTTGCAGCCATGCTTTCATTTTTAGTCAGATCTGATTTTTATTTCTGCCTATCTTCATCCCTTCAGCTGAGTGTTGTCATCAGTCACCCACTGTGGTTTAGTCATTATTTGTTGGGTTTGTCTTTTATTTATTACTTTCTTTATATAAAATTTTATTATATTTAATACATTTATGTCAATTATTACAAGTTTTTGGGGGGATCAAAGGCTGCTGAAAAAATGTGCTGCTTCAAGACTAGGAATAAAGTTTAGTTTGGTTACAAACTGAAAAAAAAGTATCTGCACCAATATCTACACTGCAAAAACTGATTTCTAAGAAAGTAAAACAGCCTTGTTTTTAGACATATATATTCTTACAGCCCTACTTGAAATAGGCCAAATCTTCTTAAATATGGTCAAATTTTCTAGATTTGAGCAACAAAAAAAAAATAAAAAATCTGCCAGTGTAATTCATCTCAGTGAAATACAGCACTGCTTTAATACCATGTTTCTTCAAGTACTGTTTTCCTAATATTTTCAGAAAACAAACTATTGAATATAAGCAGATATTAGGCTCCATAAATGCAACAGCCTATAAGCTATTACTGTTATTATGCAATAGTCTTTTTCTCTGTTAGCAAAATATCTTATGAACTGCTGGATGAATTTTAATTAAACTTTTAGAGAGTAAGATATATAATATTTAAATATTAAATTTCAGAAATAAGAGACAGTAAAGTTTTTGGGGGGTTGTTTTTTTGCCTAATTTGATGCCAGGTTTGCTTAGGATCAGACTATAGCATGGCTCAGCTAGTGCAGATATTATGATTTATCCATGTTTTGATGCATTTCTTTCCTTTGCATGATTTCATGTGAAACAACAGCAGTTTTAAAGGCGTGCTTTGCAGTTTTGCTTGTTTTGGCTCCCCCTGGTGTCAGTTTTAAGTCACTGCCATAAAACATTAGCATTGTTTCTGCTCAGAAAGCCCTAAATCTACCTGTTGAAATGTCTCCTCAGCCTTCACTGCTTTCTACTGGAGCGGTTCATCACTCATTCAAAGAAATCAGCTGTGTTCAAGCAGGGAGAGATGGAAAAATCAGGAATCATGAGCTAAAAACACTCCGGAGCTAGCAGAACAGCTAGCCACATTGGGTTAGCCTAACCCTCGTGAGATTCGTGGCTTTGTGAGACTTCAGGGACCAGAGACTCAGAAGTTACAAACGTGGTATTCTGGATCCAAGTAGCAGATGGGCTGAGTGACTTTTCATTAACCTGTAAGGGTCAGAATAGCACAGACTGGATCAAGGAAAAGATTTTAAAAAATGGAAAAAGTTACATAGTGTGCCTTTAAAGCAAATACCCCACTGAAGGCATCAGTTAGGCTGAGAGCCACTTCATTTTAATCTCAACATTAAGTTTTTCTGAAGGGTTTACAGAAGATAAACTCTCTGTGAGGACATCATTTTTATGATTTCTTAACCATTTGGGATTTTACATGATCACACTCTAGACCTGTTTGACTTTATAGCTCAAATAAAACCGTCCACCATTAAAAATCACTCTCTTTATCGTTTGAGATCCTTAAGAACTTTCTCCCTTTGTGCTTTTTGTTCCTGTGTTTGTTAGCGTGTGGCTGCCACAGCGCTGGGAGTTTTCATGTGGTGCATAATGAGATAAGGCCGACTGCATGCTGTCTGCTGGCTGGTTTTTATCTCAGCAACAGATTAGCACAGGTGACTTCATTCCTGTGGAGATTGTTTCAGCTTGCATCACAACATCCTGATGGTCTGAGAGAGATGGGACGATAGTGGCAGTTTCTGAAATTTAATCATCTCCAGATGTTCACACAAGTCCTCAGAGTGGAGAATTAGCAGACGCTTTGAAAAATGTCCCTTAAAATGCACACTGAACAAAAGTTTGGGGAAATGGTGGTGGTACTTTCATGGTTTGGGTCCATCACCCTCTTCCCTAATTGCTTATTCTCATGATAGAACTATAAGTCCTAGATTACATCAGTCATTTTATAGGTAAATTTAAATTAAACTTTCTGTAAGTGATATTTAAGAGGAAATGCAGCAGAAAATGTTTCAAAACATAAGTTAAATTGCTAATGGCTGTTTAAGGATGCTCATCTTAATCTAAGAAAAATATAATAAAAATTTTTTACATGTCGTGAACGTCTTGTGTAAGAAAATTGCTCCTTACCTCTCCAAAGTTAGAGCTGCTCTGCAGAGAATTGGGTGAAAATTCCTCTAAGATAAAATAAATATGTGGATGCATTTATTGCTGCATCCCCCGAGATGATTTCCACCTTTCCTAAACTCACCAAATATTTATTCTTGAATTGTTCTTGCCAAAAAGAAGCATGCACATATATAAACTGGTGTTAGTCTGGATACCTGAGTGCAGTTTATCAGTTGCATGGTGTAAACCTTTTTGCGTGCTGGACTCGACTGACCCTGATTCTCATTTTGTTTGCACGTGTGCTTTGTGAGTGAAAGGAGAAAGACATCACATTAGGCACACGGCCATAGCTGATTATCTCAGATAACAGCGCTGCAGCAGATAAGTCAGTTAAGGCTTAAGGAGAATTTAAGTTAATGTGGTTCAGTATGTGGACGTCCATATGTTTGTTTATACAGTGTCCATGTGGAAAGCTGCTGATTTGATGTTGACATTCATTTCAAAGTGTGTACACATTAAAAGACCCTTCTTCTGGCTCAGATTAGCATTTAACTAGATTAAGGACTAATTAAAGGTTTTAGGTTGTGATTAGGGATGCAGTGATACCACTTTTTTCAAACCGATACGATACCGATTCTTGAATCTGAGTACTTGCCGATGCTGGATACCGATACCGATACTTCTACCACACCCAAAAAATTGCAATGATTTGGAAAACAGGTTCTATTTTCTTCAATTTTTGGTTAACTTTAACAAGTACGAGTATATGGTATCTGTATCGGCCCGATACCGATACTGGTATCGGTTCCTGGTATTGGTTAACTTTAACGAGTACATGGTATCTCATATAAATTAAATGCAACTGAAAAATCTTAATTGAAATTTGTCAAGTTCAAAATAATAGTTTAAAATGTATTGCTTTTTTTTTCTCCCAAAGAAAATCAAAACCTTTACAAATAAAAACGATGGAACCTGTAATCTGTTTGGCACGTTTTACTCAATAAATATCTAAAATTGTTCTAAAATTAATTAAGTGCATGATAAATAGTGAGACCGGACCTCTGACTGGTCTACAGCTGTGAAATCTAAACACACTGGAACTGTTTCAGGGCAACAGAAATGCATTTTAGCTGGTTTGGATTAGCGATGAGTTCACAAGAACTTACACACCCTTTTTCTGTACTGTACTGTACTTTTCTCTGTACTGTCTTGTGCATTGTATGGGTTTTTAATCACTTATAAACATAATTTTAAAACATATTACGGTATATTAATTGTGTTTTAAAGACAATGTTTCTTGCTGTAATTTTAATTGTGTAATATGGCTGCTGGAAATTTATGAAATTGTACTGATGCTGTTGATGTTACTTGTTATACACAATAATCCCTGAGGTGTCCTAATCCCCCCTACACATCATTTTTTGTTACATTTTGATGATTTTTATTGTGCAAATTACAATTTCATAACAAATAAAGTAACATTTTTTGTAAGTTTTAATAAATGTAGCCTATAAACATTTAAATAAATTAATAACTAAAAGAAATGTAAAATTTAAAAAACTGAAAAAGTTCGTTTTAATAGTCCACATCACTCAATGATGAGAGATGGAGGTCTATCTTCTGCTCACTCGCACATCCACCTGTTTCAGCGGCTCGGCCTCTCATTGGCTGAGCCTGCAGCCAATCAGCTGTGAGATGGAGAGGCGGGGTGTTGATGAGGCCCTGCTGCTGACAGGGCGGTCACAAGTCGGTCCGGACTCTAGAGGCGTCCGGTCACCGGGGCAGGAGAGGCACACAGTCAAAGTCAGGGACCATGAGCCGAGCTGGGAGCGGGATACAGCTGGAGACAGGGCTGTAGATGGAGGCGTAAAGTTTCCAGGCACAAAGGGAAAGTGACGAACAGCGGATTGAGAGGTTTAAAACAGGGATAGAGAAGGTGGAGGCGGATAAAAAAACAACAAACGGAGCATTATTTTCTGTATTTTCGGGTTATGCAGACAGAGTACGGATGGATTTAGTCGACCTCTACCTCCCGGAGTGTTTCAGCTATCACTCTGACACAGAGTAAGTACACTATCATTACACAACAACTCCACAAAGTTTCACGTTTTGGTCTGGAATGTAGCTAATGTAACAGGTGAATTGGATTTAAGCTAACGTTGCGTTCACGTCTCCTAAATTTAGTCGTTTTTTTCTGCTTTTACATCATTAAACAATTAGCTTAATTAAGTACTACTGACGTATAACTCAAAAATATTCATTTTATATACCAATTATTTTTGCTGAAATAATAAATAAATAAACCTGACTAATTCCTGGAGTTTATTAGCTGTTCCAAGTTTATGCATCATTCTTTATCCTTTTTTAAATACTTCTTCCTAACGAGCTGTTCAATTTCTTGGGAAAAATCACATAAATATAAACAATAGAATAACATAAATAATCTTTAAAATGTTACAAATTTTCCCAAAGTTATTACAATGTTCGGACAATGGAGATTTTATCATCTAAATGTAAATGTCCCATAATTGTATCGTCCCAGCTGTTCACGAAAACAAAGTTTTCAGTGTTGGACTATTAACAACAGAAGCAAAATATTGTTTAAGTAAAATAAAAACGATTTGAAAACAAACAATATTTTACATTTTTACATACATTTACATAATTTTAAAAGGTTAAATTTACATAAACTTGTCATGAATGTTTTTTACATACACAAATGCTGCTGTAACATGAATTTCAAACGAGCTTAATAATCTATCTAGTATCTTATCTATCTTATTCATCTTGTCTATACCCATCCATCCAAACAATGACCAAAACCTTAAACTTCTTTTGTTCTTTAAGGATTTTTCTGAGACAAAGTTTCTCTTTATAAACTAACTAGTCTTAGAGTGGGTTAACTGGCTGGTTAATCCAACATTTGTGAAACCCGTCCCCCATATTTAGACACATTCATGCAGGTTGTGAATGCTCTGGGGAAAAGATGTGCGGAGCAGCTGGTAAATTGCCTGCAGAGTTGCTTTTTGATTGCTTGTCTTTGATGTAATCATAAAAAAGAAAAAAGAAATCATGTTCATTATCATCACCGTTGCGCTTTTATCAGCTGTGAAGTAATCAGTCTGCGCTGAGAGCACATTTCAACGAGCATTTCAGGATTGAAATTAACCTTCCCCAGCAGCAAAAGATAAAGACAATTAGGAGACAGACAGAGGGAGACGTGAGGACACGTGGACACACAGGTTGGCTGATTGCTTGTGACACAAGCAATCAGATAAGGAAGAGGAAAGAGGGCGATGACAGCTGCAGATGATCCTCGTGTGTGGCACACCGTCCTCCTCTCCGGAGCCCGCGTCCAGCACTCATCTCGTGGATTCATCCAAAGCCTATGTAAGGCTCTTACAATTGGCTGAGGTTGTCACTGATGCCTGCTCATTAGTAGAAAACAAAAAATCTACTGACCCCGTTGACCTCAATCACCTCTCCGTACAGTTTGGAGAAGGTTTTGAAATGTATTTGGGTTGGGGTTTTTTTGTGTGAAATTATCATGTTTTCTTTTTCCCAGTTTTCTTTCTGCAGCTTGGTCACTTACCGCTTCCCTCCTACTCATCCAGCAGGTCATTGTCTGCATTATGGCTCTGCTCATTAGAAAGAAAGTGTTGTGCTCACTCTTTTCTTTCAGCTTCTCCCCCTCTCACAGGTTAATGAGCCCATTTCTTTCTGTCCCTCCCCAGTTCTTCCACATTCCCTCTATTTGCCTCTCATCGTAATATTCTCTTTTTGTCCTCTTCTCATTTTACTTTGCGTTTTGTTCTTTGTTTCCAAGGTGCTGTTAGAGTTGTTTTGGAGACAAAGGATATGATGGCAGACATGCACTGATTTATTTTTTGTGCTTGGCAGTAGTTGATGGGTTTTTATGTGGTTATTGTAGATTAGTAATCCAGAGTGAAAATCTCTTCTCATCTGATCACCTCAAACTCAACTTTTAATAGAGCACATTTAAAACAACAAAAGTGGGTCAAAGTGCTTAATATATACAACCATGATAAAATGCAAAATAAAACCAAAATAAATACAGTAAGATAAAAACTACCACTGTAGGAATCCAGCTCAGCTTGAATTAGAAGCCAAGGAGTAAAAGTGGGTCCAGGATCTCAGCAGATCTAACATGACCTCGCTCTTGATGCCATTTCATTATGAAAGCAAAACAGACCTCCTCCTCTTTGTAATGCATTACAGTGGGAGAGGGCAAAGTATATCTCACTCTGTGCCTGTCAGAGACTTGACACAGCAATATGGACACCTGTGATGGATAGCCAGCAAGGCTACTGGTGACTCACTTTAAAAGGAAGCTGGAGTCTATTCATGGTGCTGTTTTTATGGTCTTCAGAGTGGATTGGAGAGGTTGGGGATGCAGAGGAGACATCAGACTCCTTATTAATGACCGTCAGTTTGAATAATTAATAGTTGAGATGCTTTTCTTACCTATGTGTGCTCATGCAGCTCATTTTTATCTTAACACTTGATTTATTTACTGCTCTTGAAGTCAAAAACCTTACTTATTTTTTATCTTTAGGCTAAATGTTTGGGAAATTTTTTTAGACTTTTGGTTTATTTTCATCATTCTCATTCAAATGAATCTAAAACAGAGAGGCTGTTGAAGCCTAACAATGTATCTAATGAACTTTTTTAAATTTTAACTTTTTCAGGCTTCCGTCTCCATGGAAATACTACTTTAGGGGCAATTAAAACACAATTTTTTTTTCCTTCCAAAAACAAGTTTCAGAGTGGAAACATCTTGAAACACCACCTTTGTGTTTTTGTGTGGACAGACAAAACGCTACGTTCTAAAAACAATGATGTTCTACATCTAAACCAGGCATGTCCAAAGTGCGGCCCGGGGGCCACATGTCCTCAGAGTGATTTTGTGTGGCCCTCAGCTGCATTTTAAAAATTATACAATTTAGTTTTCCTGCAGGATTTTGATGCAGAAAGATACTTTATGACTTTTTTTTTAGAGTTTTACTAACATGAGACCCAACAAACAAACAAAAATCCAAGTAAATTAAAATCTTTTTAAATGCAAAATTTTCCATTCAATCAAAATATTTGATTTTTATTGAGACAATTCAAGAGATATTGAGATCATTTAATTTCCTGGTAAAAAGAACCACAAACCCTCACTGATTTTTACCAAAACGCAGACTTGTGAGCTCTGTTCATAAAACGTGAGTAAATCCAGCAACATGACTGAAAACAGACCCAGATCCTGGTCTTGTTGCTGAGAACGGAGGGAAATTTAGTTTCTAGAAACCTAAAAACAGTCGACCAATCAGAACCAGTGAATTTGATGCTTTTTATTATTGAGTCAAACATACGAGATCCCTGTGTCGTATTGACAAAGATTCTGTTTATTAAAATGTTGCATTTATAATGAATTTTTGAGCAGAACAAAATATTTTTTTGCTTGTTTCTTTTAAGAAATATTCTAACTTTTGTGTCCCTCGAGGGCTTGACACTTGGTGATTTTGGCCCTCGTGTTGAAAAGTTTGGACACCCCGCTCTAAACTAATCTACAACCACATGCATGTCAGATGTAACGTCTATCTTGTATTTGTCCAGGGTGCACACATCATAAACATATACCCGCTTTATTTCCTGTTTGTGTTGCATTTTTGCTGCAGCTTTACATCAGTTCAAGCCTGGCAGTTACTCCCTAATTTTGTCTGACTTTTCCAGTGTTTTTGCCTAGATGAAGACTTTTTTTCAACGACAAATAAAATGATTGTTTTGGAAAAATTGTGTTTCTGTGGACAGAGCTTGAATCAGACCAGTTCAGCAACAAAACAATGTTTCCATCAGGAGGTGACCAAAGGGACAAAAATTAAAGATGGAACAGGAGACCACAACGCTCCCTGTGCCAGAAATAGTCTCTATGACTTTCAGATCTTTATATATTTTTATGCAGAAGAAAATATGATAGAAATATTTCAGAAGCTTAAAAAAAGAGGAATGTGTTTTGGCTTGCTGTGTAAACAGAGAAACATTTCCTCACATTTCTGCCTAAAATGTTTTTTACTTTATGGGGGGGGGGGGGGGGGGGGGGGGGGGTTGCCGATAAATGTTTACATGGACTCGATCAATAAATGTCAAAGACAAACAATTCTACCTAGAGCCCACTGACTGCAGCAGTTGCTTGGTTTTCCTATCGGTTCCACGTCTGTTTTTGTGGCGTTTTAGAGGGGTCAGTAGCGCGTGGCTGAGGTTTGCTCAGTGGGTGGTTAAAAGCAGCCACTCTTTGCCTACCAAATCACTTATGATGGCCAGACTGATTTACATGGCAGGAAACAGACCTGGACATCCACCGCAGCAAGAGCAGAGGGAGAGAAATGCACAGCTGTGTGAACATTGTGTGTGTGTGTGTGTTTCTTTGTGTGTGTGTGTGGAAGGAGAAACGGCAGAGCGTCTTTTTAAAGTTGGCCTGGCGACACACAGTTGCGTCCAACTATGTGTCAGGGTGTTTATGAAGACAAGTGCTTTGAGATGTGTCTGGAAGTGTGTGTGTGTGTGTGTGTGTGTGTGTGTGTGTGTGTGTGTGCATCACAGGAATCTGTATGTGAAGAAGTGGGTCTTTAAGCTTCTTATTTTTACATTTGTGCACGAAAGTCTGATGTTATGATCGGAGCGCGCGCGTGTGTGTGTGTGTGTGTGTGTGTGTGTGCCTCCGAACACTTCAGCTGGTTTCAGATGATTTTCCTCCTCAGCGTGGTGACACAGAGTCTACTGTGGTCACTTCTTTGTCTATTATTAGAGCAAAATTTAACATGCAGGCCTGCCCGTCATCTATTGTAATGTATAGCATTTATTACTATAGTCATGACATCATGTTTCTGCATCTAACTTTTCTCATTTATAGTTTGTAAAGGAAAATAAAGCTTTTTTGAAGCTTAAAATTACATTATATTTTAATTATGATGTCCTAAACAAAAAATGACACTAAAAGAGAATAGAAAAAAGTTCAAATGAATTAATTATTAAATATAATGCAGTAAATCAAACAGTGAAAGGAGCAAACTTGTATATTTAAGAATAAATGTTCTTTTTTTTTTTTAAATAATTGCTCAAAGTAGGTTTCAGAAACTTTGCAAAATGCAACACACTCCTAGTGCAGCATCTCACAGCTAACTGGGTCAACGTGTCAGTATAGGTCTCACACACACACACACATGCAGATCTACAGTAAAAATCACAGCACAGACTAAGATCTGAAACTCATTGTCTTGATGGCTAGTTAAACTACCAGGCAAATAAAGGCTGTCTATAAAGAATAGAGATAAAATAAAAAAGCATCTGACCTCTACAGTCACGAGCTAATTTAATACGGACTGAGTGATCAACTAAACCAGTGACCTGACTAATCAAGAGCTTGTGAAATTCTCATAAGTCAAAGCAGGATAAATCTTCTGAAGAGTGAGATTTCGGCTTTACAGTTCAAAACCAACATCTGTCATATATGATGATTATCATGACCTGGATGACTGAGAACCTTCACCAGCATATGATGGTGTGTTCGGGTCACTCAGAGGAGAAGAAAAGAGGAATAGGATGATGTTTTTGTTTACCATTTTTAAGAAAAAAGTTGAAATGTTGAGCCATCAAAATATCTAAAATAAAGTCAAAGCGTTGAGTAAAAAGTCAAAGAAAATTATTATTATTCATCTTTAAAATAGCTTTTTTCTAGTGACTTTAAACTGAAATGACTATTTCAACATTATTCTCAAAATATTTATTACGTCTTGTAAGAAGCTACAATAAAACATCTGCCCAACAAACTGGTTTTTAAATGAGCAGTTTTTATTTTAGGAACTTTAACCAAATAATAATTATATACACAAGATAAAGAAAGTGACCAAAGTGTCAAAGTTGGCTGTTTTTTTGTTATAATGGCAGTGCTATGACTCTATTTTTCACCGCATACACAAATTACAAAGTAAAATCTGTTCCTTTTTTCAAAAATTTCCAACAAGCCAACAGTAAGGAAGAAACGTAAAGTAACTGCTGTCATAAGAAGAAGCTTTATACTGCTTCGAGTTGTGCAGTGGTTGGTAAAAAGTAACTGAGATGCAATAAGAGATGTAAAAACAACAAAAAACAAGAGAAAGCAGAGGTAATTCTCAGTGGTTTAGCTATTTCCCTTAGTTTGTTTAAGCAATCACCTCCTTTGAAAACAAAGTAGTGTAATGGACAGCGGCTTTGCATATGTGGTAGATCTCAAACGGCTGGTTCAGACAGCGCTGAGACGGGTGGTTTGATGGACGAGTGGAAGGATGTGGAGACAGAGAGGTGGAGTATTTAGGACTGGTGAGGGTAAAGGTGTTAAATATTCATATAGAATGTCTAAAGTCTATACTCTGTGTTGTTTTTGGGTGATTTTTTAGCTTTCAAAGTTAATTAAATAATAAATGGCTAACTGTTTCTCTGTCTTCTTGTTGTCTGTCCTTCAGACCCCCAGGCAGGATGTCGGTGCGGGGCCTGGACCCCACCTGTCCCTCCTCTATAAAGCGTGAACCCTCCAGCCCCAGTCCCAGCTCTCAGGGCGACGCCAGCCCAGCCCAGCCCAGTCCAGGAAGCTCCTCGTCAGACACAAACTCCAGCTACGGTCCTCTCATCAAAGGCCTCAATCCTATCACCGGTCTGGACTCGCCGGGCCCCTACGGTCACACAGCAGGCTTAGCTAACAATGGAGGAACAAACAGGTATAAAAATCACGTTTGATCAATTGTAGGTGTGATCTGAGCACATTCCATCTCAACTCTCTGTTTCTGTCCAGGAGGTTTGGGGAGGAAGAAGGACAAGTGAAGTGTGAGTTCATGCTGGGCTCAGTGGCGAAGCGGCTGTGTCTGGTGTGTGGCGACGTGGCCTCGGGTTACCACTACGGCGTGGCTTCTTGTGAGGCTTGCAAAGCATTCTTCAAGAGGACCATCCAGGGTAAGGAAAAAAACAAACCAGGAAGATGCTCTGTTTTATAGTTTACTGGTAATGCCTTGCTGCATCATATAAACCTGTTTTACAAGCAGCACGGTGCAGATGGAGTTGTACCCCAAGCTTTTGTTTTGATATAAACAAGCCCTGATCAGTTAACTCATCGCTTCCGCCTCCTGCTCCACAAACTGCACCAAGGCTTTAAATAAAGATCTGTTTGCAAACAGCTGATGTGTGGTTAAACTTACAGTGCATTGTGTATACAGTCAACATGCTGGAGTTTAGGTTTGGAAGCAGATAGTCGTGTTGCTTATTGCTAAATGTTTATGCTTTGACTTTTGCCCTCGAAGCTGTGAGCCAGCGGCACACGGTGTGGGTGTTTTAAAGGGATTGTCCTGCTCTGTGTCGGCTCTCGGCCCAGGTCAGGGACCTGGTGGGCTCTGACTTGTTAAGGCCTCGAGAAGTTGGCTGCTGTAAATAGGGTTCAAAGGGCGGACTTGAGCGGCTTTCAGATCGGATGAGAAGATCTGATGTCTGGCTCATCAGATACTTCCTGTTTCTGATTGAGAGTGGCAGCTGAGAGCTTCTTCAACTGGCTTGACGCCATCAGGTTTAACGTCCAACTTTGGATAGCTGGATACGTTTTTTTCTACGTTACATCATGTTTACATGGAATTATCAAACTCTGCTTGTGAGAAATTACTAAATCTGTTTAGAATTTATTTAACGAATGTCAGTTTTAGGTTAAGTCTGGAAAAATTTGAGAAAAATCTGCACATTAAGGATTAGAGCTGAGGTGTTTTTGGACTTGACCACAAAGAATTTAAAGTCAGGATAGTTTAGTCCTTTTTTTAAGAGAGGGAGAGAAGAAAAAGTGTAAGAAACAGGGTTTAAAGTGTTGCATACACAAATTGAATATGACCAGTGGTGTCCAATCCTGATCCTGGAGGGCCGGTATCCATCATGTCTTAGAGGTTTCTCTGCTTCAACACACCTGATTTCAGTTAGTGGCTGATTAAATACCTTCTGCATAGCTTGATTACCTGCAGAACAGGTGATTCAACCATTGATTCAGGTGTGTTGGAGCAAGGATCCTGGCCCTGGAGGACTGATTTTAGGCACCGCTGACTTAGAGGGACACATGAAATAAAACTTAAAGAATCCACGTGTTTGTGCTGATTAGTTAATACCCTATGAATGTCACCTAAGATTCAAACAGTGACTGCAATTGGACTGTAGTTTAACCACTGAAAGAAAATAAATAATGATTGAATGCATAAAAAAAGAAAATGCATATAAATGTTAATTAAAAATGATAGTAGATTTTTATCGTATATTGTTCATTAGCTTCCCAGCAGTTCTTAACACTTCTCTTCTTCTCCAGGTAACATTGAATACAGCTGTCCAGCATCCAACGAATGTGAAATCACCAAGAGGAGAAGAAAATCCTGCCAGGCGTGTCGATTTGTGAAATGTCTGGCGGTGGGCATGTTGAGAGAAGGTCAGCGATACGTTAACTTTCACCTTCCAATTTTCTGCAGAACTCTTGTTTGGTTTACTTTCTTTGAAACTGATCAGTGTTTAAACCTTCTTAAAATTAAAGTCAGAGTTTGTTTTTAGAAAAACAACCCCCACCCTCCTACTTAATTTGTAAATAACATCAACTGACACGAAGCCTCCACTCCACTGAGTCGGTAATGGTTTTCATGTTGACTTTAAATGCAGGCATGTTGCTGGACAGCCAGTGACTGTGGCAGGATTCTGGTGGACCTGTTGAACTGATCATGGTTCATTTACTTTCTGTGCTTTCAGATCAGATTTCAGTAATTGCTCAAATAAGTTTTTGTTTTCTTAACTTGCGTCACAGCTGTACACCGACTACTGTAAATGCTGGAAAAGCTGCGCAACTGAAAATAAATTACCACTAAGTGTTACAAAATGGATAAATTATTTAGAGTTATAATAACCAGTTTGGGTCCGGATAAGATTTCATTTGGGTCTGGATGCGGTTTGTTTGTTGTGGGGGTTGCCATGGAAACAATAACCTAATAATCAATTATTAACTTAATATCTCACCTGGTAAACCTGTGGTATTAGTGCTGTAGTTGGGCTTAAAACCATTTTGACAGTTGAACTTCTATCCACATGCATGTGTGTGTGTGTGTGTGTGTGGTAAACACAGCACTGAACAATGTGTAACAGAGCTGCTAACTGTTCAGCTGTGTCAGTCTTTGCTTCACAAGTGATCCTCCAAAATAGTTTCTGGGCGTCTGCCAGTTTGTGGAGGTGTGTTAGCAACACTGCAGCAGCCGGTGAGATAATGGGGAACAAGCTGTCGGCTGAAGTAAACCCGAAGAGGGTTGTTTTTTTTTTTGTTTTTTTTTTGCAGGAAAAGTTTCCTCCACAACCCCACTCAACGCTTTAGGATTAGCAATAAAGCTCGGCCAGTATCGTCTTCACAATTCACAGAACCGATTCACGACGTATTCACAGAGTCCTCTCGGTTAAATTGAAGTAAAATAAAAACTGAGCATCAAACAGTTTTATGTGTCTATTTTCTGCTCTGAAAACCTCATCTCGCATTGTTAAATATTTGAAATGGCATTGTGTTCATGCCACAGATACGCAGTGACAGCGGTCAGGTGCTCTAAGGCTGGCGGTGTGCTCGCTGCATGGTGACATATTGTTGTCCAGATTTAGAAGTGACTCAAAAAGGAAAACATTAGCGGCCTCCTACTGTACTGGACACTTGTTTCCTGCTGCGAACAGCCAAGGAGAGATAATAAAGAGAGGAAGAGAATATAACACATGAATGTGGGGTGTAAAGCATGTTTTTATCCTCAGGATTAGAAAAGCCATATGAAGTTTTGTACCTTTATTTATTTGCTACCTTTGTTTTATAAATTATGTTTGTAGAAGGTAAATAAAAGACCATTATAGGGAAAGTTATCAATCACATTTAACAAAATAATATAGGAAATTAAATGTCTCAATTATTCATTTAAGTTTCTTCCAGAATTCATTATAGGCTGTTGTACGTATCTGTGGAAGGATCTTCTGTAGCTGTCTGTGTTGCAGCAGATCAGAAGAAGCCTCTGACTGAAGACACTCTGTTGTTAAACTAAGATAACAGTTCATTATCTGGGCTACAGAGGTGATGTTTCATAGTGTTTGACTAGCACTGCTAATCCAACTCCTTCACTTTTTCTGCTCCTCTTCAAATCTCTGCTCGTATCGTCTGAAAGTTGGACAGAGAGACGTTGGAGTCGGGATCTGATCCTGCAGCCACATCTCACTGAAACACACGATATTACATTACATCTATTCTGGCTGGGTCCTCATCAGCGCTTCATGCTCATCCGTCTTGTTCATGAGAGATCTCACGTTCCCCGTTACGATCAATGCGATGGAAGCAATGGTTTAAACATCCTCTTTGTCTCTCTCCTCTTCACTCCTGCTCTACATTCACATCTTGTCCTCTTTAACCCTTCATGGATTTGGAGTCACAGTTTGGGTTTTATTTGAGCTTTTGATATGTCATTAGCTGCTCCCTTTTGTAAAGATCTACCTCGTCTCGGAGCAGAAGTCCCCCAAGCAGCACAGCATCCAAACCACAACCAAAAAAATACTCAAAAAGCTAACCCTTTAGTCAGAAAAATCTGCAAGTAACAAACCAGTGCATGAAACAAGCTGCCGCACTGTGCGGCGTTATTCTAGAACAGGTATACGGCCCGCGGACCCTTCTATCAGGCCCACCACGCAATGTCAAATAAATAATTCAACTCGGAGGGAAAAAATATCAACAATCAACAGTGTTTATGCAATCAAATTGATAATAACTCTTATATCCGAGCCAGGATCTGAGTCGGTGAACGCAACATGAGGTCAGGTGTAGCGGGAGAGACGGGAGACTGATGGGTGTCAATCTCGGTGACTGGTGGCGAAAAATAATCCAGAAAGTGAACGTTTTTCAGGAGAAATAAACAGACAAGTGAACATTTTTTTATTCCAAGTAAAAAAAACCAAACCCATGAGTTTAGTTTGTGTTGAGGCGCTGGTCGTGGTGAAGTCTGAACTGGAGACAATTTACCGGAGAAACGTTACCGGAACCGGCGGGGTGTACTGGACAGACTACTGGTAATAAAGTTACAGCGCTTCATCTGAGTCTGCCAATAAAATTCAGCTAATAAAATTCATTTTTGTTTTAATTAAGGCAAACATATCAGACCCTTTCATGTCTCGTATCTACAGAGATTTACTGATCCTTTCCTACAAAAACTAATACTTTTGTTCTGTTCAGTTAAATTTGACATGTTTATTTTATTGTTGACCACCTAAAAGTGGAAAAAAAAAATCTCAATATAATCTTTTTTACTTCATGTTTTTATTAAAATGTTTGTGACTGAGAGCTTTATGCTTGGTGAGTTTTGCCCTGTGTCTTGAAAAAATTGGACATCACTGGTGTACGTTCTGAAGTTGGCCCGCGGAGGACTTTATGAAAAGAATTTGTCCCCCTAGAAAATAAAGGTTCCCCACCCGTGTTCCAGAACATAAATTATATTATTTGTATTTGTGTTTATTGAGCTCCTTCTGTTGTCGTTGGACTTGTATTCTTCACTTTTTTGGCTACCAAGCAGCAATACGTCCCATCAGCTGATATAAACAGCAGAAAATGTTTCAGGTGTCATGATGTAAAATGGATTTCATGGCAATTTTGAAGTGTCTTCTGTGTTGATGTTATAAATAATTACATTATTGTATTAGCTTCTTAAATAGCCTCTGTCTTTATAAGGAGTTTACCGTAGTATATCTGACATGACTGATGAGCTAATGGCTAGTCTAAACTCAGTCAAGACTGAAGTGTTTTAAAGCTTCAATCTTTGTTATTTTATAAACCTTTACACAGCCATACATTTCACATTAAATCATTGTTTACATGGAGATATGTGGTCATTTACTGTCATAAATATCAGCAGCAGCAGCGAAGTGTAGCACTCCTGGTGCATCCAGTTATTTTAGCTGAAATGTCTTTAATATTTCTGCTAAAATAACCATGTAAAGCTAGATAAATGGTACTGAAATGAATGAATCACTGTGAAACTTTGGTGATTGGAGCTGTTTTAAGATGGCAGCAGTCTGCTTTAGAGTTGTGTTCATTCAGACTACCTGTTTTTTATTTTTTTGTGGAGGTCCTCCAGGACTGTCTAACCATTAGCTCATCAGCCCTGAAAGTTGTAAACTATTTCTCTGAAAAGAGGCCACAACCAGGTAGTAATTTTTAATCACTTTTACATAGAAACTTACTTCAAAATGCTTGAAAATAGCCCTAGAATAGAGTTATTGCATTACCTTATGCACTAAAAGAATTTACACTAAAAACAATGTCAAGGTAACCCTTTATTGCAATATACAAAATAAAAGCTTTAAACAAGCTGTGACCTCATAACTCGCTCATCATAAACTCCATGTTTCTGTAAACATGTAGCATTTAGCTGCAAAAATGTGGAGAGCTTTCCAGGAAATGCTAATAGTTAAAACCTAGAGAATAGATCAGCTAAGATAAAGGTTCATATATATATTTATATATATTTATATTTTTCCACTTCTGAAGCAAAGCCCCAGAGCTTGATTGTTTTATTGATTTTTGCCACAAAACATTTCTGTTTTAAAGCCTGACGTGAATTGCTTGAAGTAAAATAAAAAAGATGTACGCTAACTAGAGTGAACAAACCCAGAAAGGTTGGTTATAAACCTTTCTTATGAATTGATCTAAAGCTCATTTTGTTGCCTTTTGTTTAAGTTGGTCATTTTCAGGAACACGTTTCAGTTTTTATTCCTAATCTTTGCAGCCTTCTGTGATTTCGTTAACTTTTCAGATGTCACCAAAACCTTTAGCTGCACAGCTTTGTGAGAACTCATGAAAATGATGGATTCTATGAAAACACAAACCCAGTTGTAGTAAACATAGAGGATCTTTTAATGCCCTCTACTCGTCCCTAAATGTACAGCAGCATTTTCAGACAGCGTTATGGATTCACCAAATTATAGGATGTTTACATGTGTTTGTGTATATGAGCGTGTTTAAAAATGCCAGCCACGTTTATGACCACACCTCTTGTTTTCTCCAGTGTGTGTTTGTGTGTGTGTGCTCCTTTTTTTTAAATTAGCTGCGTTTTAATAGGGTGGAGGCATCAACAGGATCCCAGTCTGCCTCGCAGCCTCCCTCCTCCTTCAACCCCCCATCCCTCGCTTTCCCTCCTGCCTCGTAAATTCCTCCAGATGCCTTGTGGGATTCCTGGACCTCCATGAAATGCGAACTGCCCCTCATAACTCCTGTCGTAAGCGCCCTCGTAACGCGCTTCACCGTGTCTCGTAATGCCCCTCTTCCCCGGAGAGGCCGCAGTAAACCGAAACAGAGGGAGCTGTGAGGTTTAATGGGGGAGAGTCAGAGCCATATTAAAAGCACGGCTAAAAGACATATAGACCCTCAGGCAGGATTTGATTAAGCCCCCGTTTAGTGGCCGCAGTTTCTGTCACCTTCAAGGCCAGTAGCAGCACGTATGGTCACAAAAATAAAAAAGTAATATTTTAAAAGTGCTATTTATATCACAGATTTCTAATATTTCTTGCTTTAGTTCCTTCAAAAGGTTAAATTCAGGTGTTAATGTTTTTGCCTGTCTGTGTAAGGGGACAACATTTCTCATGAACCTCAGTTTTTTCCTATTTTAATGAAACTCTCAGGATATCTTCATTGAGTATATGTTCACAGCTGATTCATTTTTGGAGGCAACCGGATTCAAAATGGTTGCCTCAGTCAACCAACATTAGCCACCAAATAAATGTCTATAACAAAGTCCGTTTTACAGATAATGAGCTAAACTTTCATCTGGTAGTGGCTGAGAGGCATCCCAACACATGGATGAATTTTTATGAAATTTTCAGAATGTAACCGTCACACAACTGATCAACTGTTGGAGTCAGCCCCATTTAAGATGGCCGACACAGTCAGTGAACACAAAAACAACTATGGCTCGGCCCCAATACTTGCACTTCCACCCTTGTACCCCTCAACTGCACGAGGTGTGCGAGTGCGTAGGGTGTCCTGATTCTCTAATGTGGAGGATCAGGACCTTGTCCCCACCCCCTTTTCCACCCTCGCTCCTCACTCCGCCGAAGTCCGCATTGGTGCAGACTTTGGTGAAGGGTATTACCCATAATCCAAGTGCACTTCGTAGCAGACCGTAAGCTGCAGTCTGGATATTGGGACAGGGCCTAAAACTCAGTCAGTTTTACAGATATTGAGGGAGTTTCATGCTGTAGTAAGATTCATTCATAGAACAATCTCCAGATGCTAACAGATCACATGAAATATTGCGATATCGCGTAAGATCTGGCATAATGAACTAGACCCAAGTAACGAAACATTATTGTTCTTTTTTTTCAGACATATAACGGTGTAGGCAAGTTCTTGTTTACCTTCTTTTTACGTTGACGTTTTGACCGTCGACTGCGGTCTTTATCAGAAGTGTAGACCCAAGTAGGCGTAGCTCCATCATTTCTTAACACAGAAGATCTTAAAAGTCAGGCACACTCTTCTTAAAATGGTTCAGCAGACGTTTTTATTTCTATGATAATCATCTAGACAAGAGGTCCCCAACATGTCCTACATGTTTTAGAGGTTTCCCTGCTCCTGCACACCTGATTCTAGGGCTGGGCACCAAAACACGGTACTACACCGGTACCAACCGAAAGCCGTCGGTAGGTACCGGTACCGAATAAACACAGTACAGATTTTGGTACTTTTACTATAAAATGTCCCTGTAAATGAGCCGTATCATTTCTCCACTGGCGTCGCTCCACGGGTGGAGACACAGGTGAGAAGCGGAGGAGCAGAGCGCCCCTCCCCTCCCTTTCAAAACGGTTTTCCCACAAGCGAGTTTCGGGTAAAAATTCTGAAAAACTCTAAAGTTTGGCTGCATTTTGGAAAGGTAAATGGGACAGAGCAAAATGCAACATATGCAATGAGATTTGTGCCGCGAAAAACAGGAATTCCAGCAATTAGTCAAAGCCACGCATTGCATATGGAATTAACTTGCTACTGCAGCGCCGCGTTCAGTCCGACTGTAAAAAAAAAGAGGTGTGTGAGGGGAAGACGGTGACATAACAGAAAGTTCCCGAGGTAAGCAATAAATACCGGTAATAGTAAATGCATAAATATGCCACAAAATGATGATTTATATATTTTTTATTTTAAAAAACATTTAATTCTTTATTTTCTCTCAGAATTATACATGTAGGTACTGAAAAAAGGGGAAAAAAAAAGTAAAGCCAGGCATCGTTTAAGTAGTAGTATCGAAAAATATTTAACGGTACCCAGCCCTACCTGATTCAGATGAAAAGTTCTGCAGAAGCCTGTTAATGACTTGTTCATTTAAACCAGGTGTGTTTGAGCAGGGAAACTAAAACATGTAGGAAAGTGGACCTTGAGGAGCAGGGTTCATATAAAAGGAGCCTTCCTCAAGGAGTCAAACTGATTTTCATTAACATCAAGTTGTCCAATAAGGAGATAAGAGGGACAACATGATGTGGATTTTCTATCATCAAGATCCTCCCCCAAAATAAAAAAAATACAGCAGGGAGGGGCATGTTAGGACTGTCGTGAAAGTCAGCTGACGATATCGATTCCTTAAGGAGGACTAAGCCTTTCATTTGTTAGTCCTGCTGTGAAATTTCCATTTCTCAAAAATAACACCTTCAAAGGACTTGACGCTACCACATTTCCAGATCCTTTTCTAGTAAGAGGCTGTTTGCTGAGATTGTGATGCCACTGAGGTGTGTAGGGTCAGCCATGTGTACATTCATCACAATATCTGAGAAGCGTGGGATTGTTTATTGTGAAGACATGGTGGCAGCAGTAATGGAGGTGGAGAAACGCTGCATCAGAACAGGCTCAACTGGATGAGAGGAGACCAGCAGCGTGATGCTGTGAGCACTTTTAGGACCCGCAAGTGAAAATCAAGACCAGCTCAAAGGATGAGAGAGGCAAAAAAAAAAAAGATAAATCAGTTTTTAGTGGTCTGCATTTATCGAACTTCATCCAGGAAGTGTGTCTGTTTTTGTTTACCACCGATGCTATTCTTGGGCTTTTGGTTATCATCACATTTCACTGGGAAACATTACACTTAGTTTTGACTGACACAAACAAATGTACTTAAATAAAATGCATTATGTTTATAAATTAAATCACGAAAGATGTTTGTCAGCACAAAGTTAAATCAGATTATCAAATTAAATTGTTGCTAAATCAATCTGGATTTCTCTCACCTGAGATCGCTGTGGGTTCACACAAGATGTTTAATTACAGAACCAATGTTTTGAATTCCCAATTTTATTTAATTTTCAAGTTTTTATTTCATTTTTATCCCTTAGGCGTCTAATCTTGTTTCTACAAATATCACAACAGTTTTCCAAATGATCTTACAACATCTTTTTGTAAAGGTTTGGAAGTTTTGCTTTTCAGGATTAAGAACAGACCTGATGGTTGTTCAGATGCAGAATTAATGTCATTTTGACGTAGTCCCCCCTGCAGATCTGCCCCTCTTTCAAGTGCATCATAGAAATACTGTGAACCTCTGAAATATACATGAATCAAGGTTTTATAAACGACAATGTGAAAATATGTTCTGCTTATGTCACACTTAGAAGCTGAAACTTATAAACCAGGCTCTAGAGATTTTAAACAAGTTAAAGGGGTTAATCAGCATTTAGCAAGAGCTCAAATAACACAGAAGTTTGCATGATCGTAAAAGTCCCTCACTCCCTCTAAATTTAAAAGAATTGACACTTTTTAAGACACAGTTTATCTTTTCATAGTTGACTTGCAAGCTGTTCATGCTCGTTTTGTGAGTTTCTATGACTTCACATTAGCAGAAAAGTTAACAGAAGCAAAACTTTGCGACATCTCCGTCAATTTTGTAGGATTTTGTAGTTTATGAGGTCAAAAGAAAAAACGTAAAAGTTAGTCATTGACAACTACAGCAAAAAGGGTTTACTGTTCAGTTCAGGGAAGAAAACCTAAAAGCAGACACAAAAAATAAGGACGAGATGGATAACAACATATAATGAAAGTGGCTGGAAAATGTAGGTAGGAATTTAAAATGGGACCAAAATTTAAGACCATTAATGTTTTGCTTGGATTTCAATGCATGCATTTATTTTGTCCAAAATGTTAGTTTTCTGATATTTTCTGTTCAGGTGGAGCCCCATTATTCTTTGGGTATGCAAACAGCATTCAACGAGGGAGTTTCCAAAATATCTACAACCATTCATGAGGGTTCTCAGTTTCCTTGCAAGGAAATGTGAACAGTGTTTGCAAAATTAGATAAATACATTTTCTTTCAAATAGTGTCAGAGTCATCAAAGGTGTCTGGACCTCATCTGGAAACCTTCGAGATTTAGTTTCTGTGAGTCAGAAAGTGAAAAATTTGTAAGATTGTGATTGTAGATTAGGGACAAAAACTTTCTCAGTGTGAGAACATTAAAGATACATTACAAAGAAATTAAGACATGATAAAAACACAATTGCAGTTTTGACATAAGCAGACTTGCAACAGTAGCTTGAAATGTCACTGAAAGTATACATATTCTCTCTCTAGTGTGTTTTTGCAGCATGTTTCAGCCCAGTGAGCTACTAGAGTACACACTGTCTGTAATGGGATCTTTAATGAAAGATTAGTGGGAATTAATTTTGTTTTTGTTAGCCAACATGTGCACCTTTAAATTTGTGTCGTCTAGAAGGTCATAAGCTATACTTCATCACTTTGTTACACACAATCCTCTCTTCCATTTAATCTCTCTTCATGGAACATTAACTGAAAACGCAAAGAACCTAAAAGAATATAATAAATTTAACATCCTAGTAATAACATACATTTGAAATGAGACAAATCAACGCGATGAAGCTGATAGAACATCTTACATGCTTGATTAACAGAACACTATGCATTTTATTGTTTTTTATATCGATGATCCATAAATATCTGCACAAGTCAGAATAAGAGCAGCAGGCTGCGAGGTGTCAGGAGGGGAAATAATACCCTCAGTGTGTCTCCTACAGATGCCATTATGGATCTATTCAGGGACTTTATGGCTATTTACACTGAGCAGACCGTGTAACCCAACACCACTACTGAAGGCTCCTGAGTCACGTCCACTCTCCCTGGATAAGGCTCTTTTTTTTCCAGCTGGTGGCTAGCATTCAGCATGTGAACGTTTTCTTTGCTCGCACACAAACTGTCAAGTCGTCATGGTGACGAGGTGGTCCCAGCGCTTGTTAAGATGAGCAGTTGTCTTGGTCTGCTCTTAAGTTGTAAGGTATCGGGTTTCAGGGTGCGAGCCGCCTCGCCAGCATCACACTCGTCCGGTCCAGTCTCCTCAACATGTGGAGTGACTGGACCTGGTTTCACTGGTTTAATGGATTAACACAATCACCAGAGACCCACCTGCTATGATCAAAAAGTGAAAAAAATTGTAGGTCAGTCTGTGTGTGTGTCCCGTTCCATTTAGAGTAAAACATCATCAGACCAACAGTCAGACATGGTGGTAGTGAGATGGTCTGGGGCTGCTCTGCTGCTTCAGGACCTGGATGACTTGCTGTTATTGATGGAACAATGAACTCTGCTGTCTCCTTGAAAATCCTAAAGGAAAATGTCTGACCTTTGACGTTAAACAGGCGTTTTAATCTGGAAAACTCTTCAGTGTGACTGAACCAATTCTGTAAAAAGGGGTGAGACAAAAATCAACCAAAGTGACGTGAACATTTAATTGTAGCTGTTGCTAACAGGAGTGATACAACCAGTTGTTATATTTAGGGGGGTTAGTTTTTTTACACAGGGCCAGGTTGGTTTTTTCCCCTTAAACTATGAAATCATTTGAAAACAGCATTTTATATTTACTCAGGTTATCTTTGTCCGAAACTGAAATTTGTTAGCTGACCTGAAACATTTAGGTGTGACGAATCAGCGAAGATAGAAGAGATCTGTAAGGGTCTATATGTTTTATTGTCTCAGTTCAATATTTTTTCTTGATTTCTGAGTCACAGTGTCAGTTAAAACCGATGTATTTCCCCCTCCCGTTTGTTTACATACAGCACTTTGACATGAGGGTGCTCATTGTTCTATATTTATAGCGTGACTTGAAATTGTTAGTAATATCCTGTGATTGCGTAGGTGTGCGTCTGGACCGGGTTCGAGGTGGCAGACAGAAGTACAAGAGGAGAATAGACGCAGAGAACAGCTCGTATCTGCACTCACAGAACAACTTACCGCAGAAAAAAACATGTAAGTATACGAACAACGGCCACGTTTATACGGACTTGTTTTAATCATCAGAGCCATCATTTAATAGTTTCTATTAATAATCAGAACTCAGCATGGGTCTAGTTGAATGTTTGATGTGTTTGTTCCAATTTAATTAATTCACTTTAGAACAATTCTCTTTTAAAAATGTTTAAATGAACTTTAAAGTTGATGATTTGACTTATTCTAACACAATAACATTATAGTTTTCTAAGCTGTGGATATTATATGATATTGTGTGATACAAAATGAATAATATTGCATTACCCAGCATGCATATTAATTATGTGGGTGATTGTGCGTGAGTTAAATCAGTAGATTCCCACTGTTATTATGCACAAGAGACCTTAGGAAATAAAAGTAAACTGTAATGAATGTTGCTTCCTGCAAGCTGCAGTCAGATGAAATGTTTTATATATTTTTTGCTATATTTCTATAAATATTGTGGTGTAACTTTGAGGCTTCCTCACTAATCCCCATCCTTTGCAGACACTGAGTAGCAGCTGTCTTTTGTTTACTAAAGCGTGTGCTCTCTACAGTAGCATGTGCAGCTTGCATCTTTGCTGCTGTATCTGTTGTAAGAGCTGCTGAAGGGAGTTTCAGCTTTGGGATCAACATGTTCAAGCTGTTATCTCCCTAGCAACAGCATCTTTTAAAGAAAACGTGACATTTTAGGGATTCTTGTGCAGGACATGGTGCTGGTGAATGGTGACTTTGGCATTTATAGAAAGGAATTTGGATCAGTCTGACTTGTCGTGGAAATCCGTCGAGCGCTTTGCTGTAATGGTTTTAGTAAAATTGCAACTTTTTTAAGTGATTTTTTTTGTGACTGTTCACTATCTTTCTGCCTGTTTGACTACTTGTGTTTTACTTGTTTTCACTTTTAGTAAATTTCCCAAAGGATTTTAAAAAATTTACTGAAAAATCCCCGTGTGATTTGAAAAGATGTAGTCATGACGAACTTTTATAGTTTCTGTAGGTGGTGCAGTGGAGAACAAGGTGGTGTCTCTGCTGCTAGTCGCCGAGCCAGAGGGCATCTTCGCCATGCCGGACCCGACGGTACCCGAGAGCGACATCAAGGCCCTGACCACACTGTGTGACCTGGCTGACAGAGAGCTGGTGGTCAACATCGGCTGGGCCAAACACATCCCTGGTATGATTCGGGCTAAATCCCCCTGTCTCACTCACTCATATGTTCTTTCACACGAGCCGACACACACACATTAGGTCCACTAAGTCCCTAATCAGATCACAGGACGGATTGCTCTGACTTGTGGTTGCCAAGACAGCCCAGAGGAGGGAGGGAACGCTGGCTTGGCTGTGTGTTATCTGTCAGTCAGTGTGTGTGTGTGTGTTGTAAATTGCGTGCCATGCCCTCACTGACCAAAGTGTGTTCCCACACCAATCAGATGACGAGTGGCCACATGGAGGTTTTAATTTGCTTCCTGGGCCTCAGCCGTCTCCCCGTTCAGCCTGATCTACAGAAATCCTCCCGGCTCTCGGAACACGCTGAGCTCTTCTTCTGTCACAGGAATAGCAGAAGGAACATCCAGTTTTTTTCCTTCTTTGGATGGAAAGGTGGAAAACAGATGGAAAGCGTGTTTTGGTTGCTTAGTGGGATTAAAATGTTGATAAGCAGCAGAGGTTTGCAGTGTGAAAACTCAGCATTTTAGAATTTTTGCGAACATTTAAAAATTCTAATAATTAGCGGCTTAACGTTCTTTGATCACATTTCTTGAGAGTATTTTAAACTAAGGTCATTTATGTTGAAAAACGTATGGTTATTTTGGTGGATTGTCAACTCCAGGTCAGGGAGAGGTCCTACCTCAAGTGGAGGAGTTTATCTCAGTATCTGGTTCATGAGTGAGGGAAGGAGGGAGCAGGAGATCAACATCTTCAGTGATCTGTGTGGTGAAAAGGGCGCTGAGCCCGAAAGAGAAGCTCTAGATTTATGTTTCAGTCCTCATTTAAGCTTTGGGGTAATGAACAAAAAAATGAAATCGTGAATACAAGCGGCCAAAATGATGGCGCTTACAGATCAGTACCGCTCTGCTCGGTTTGATAGTATCAGCTCGCCCCCACATGGTCGGGGATGATTCTTGACTGGCTTCTCGGGAATGCGGAAGGGAGCGAGCAGATGGGCGGCTACACCTTAAAAGTACCGCGAAAAAGTGGCAAAGGGAAATCCGTGATGTCACACATGAGCGCCAGCAAACAAAGCATTTGTGAACAGACTACTGGATCACACGGACGGCGAAAACAATGGATAACCTTGTGGAAATTATAATTATTATACTCTAGTTGTGGCCGGTGCTGGCGAACCAGCTCCGTGAACACCATGAAACGTTCTGCAGCAGCAGCGGGTCCGAAGACGCAGACAACCGCCAGGCCAATCAGAGGCTTACGTTGTAGGTAAGCGTGAGACTTCAGCCGACCAATGAGTGCGCAGTGGGTGTGTAGCCCTGCTCAGACCACCGAGGAGCAGGGCTGAGAAAAAGTCTGGACTCGGCTCCAAAACCCGACATGTGGGCCGTATCTGAAAGGTTTTGGCCGGACTGAGTAGAGTAGAGCGAATGCTAGTCTGTAAGTGCCATTAGAGATAGGGTGAGGAGCTTGGACATCCACAAACTCATAGTAGAACTGTTGCTCCTCCACATTGATGGGAGCCACCTGAGGTAGTTCGGGCGTATGGTCAGGATGCCTCTTAGGGAGGTGTTTCAGGCATGTCCTGCCAGCAGGACGCCCTCGGGTCGATGCTGGAGGGATTATATCTCCAGGCTGGTGGAGGTGGATAGGGAGAGGACAGTCTGGGCTTCTCTGCAGGGGAAGCTGCCACTGCAACCTGGACCCCGATAAGTAGAATAAGGTGAGGCATATTTGACTTTGGTCAAATAACATTATGCATAATCTGTTGGCACTCAAGTGTGTGTTATAAACGACTCACAGCTACTGTTACGTGAAATCATAGCTCAAAATCTGCAAAATTTAGGGTTACAGCTTTTATTGTGTTGGCTAATGTAGGTTAGCTTTGGTGGCTCTTTTTTATTGGATTAACTCCAAATGTTCCTCAGTTGTAGATGAACATGTAATCCAAAAAAGGGTTTTAAATAAAGGCAACTGGACTTATTTGGTTCTTTGAAGGCGTTTCACTGCTCATCCGAGTAGCTTTGTCAATTCTGTATGTAGTAAAGGAGAGAGAATCTTATATACTGTGCTTATCTTAAGATTATCTTAAGGTTTACAGACTAAATGTTTGTCTGGAGTGCTTTTATGTGTACAGTAATAAGATCTGCAGCATTTGAAGTTATAAATATGATTTAAATGAGAGTATTTCGCTGCAGGTTCAACGTTTTGCTTTGCACATTAAAGCCTCCTAAATAAGAGATTTTCTTCTGCTTTCATTCGTTCCTCTTATCATCTCTGTTTCTCCGCTTTATCAGCAAAGTTATCCACACCCAAAACATCACCAGGGAAACACCTGGGCCTTTTTTGTTGATGTCTTGTCTCAGAACTGCTTACAAAACAAACAAAAGAGGTGTGTGTGTTTGTATGTCTCTACTATATTTGTCCTAATATTTCTTTCTGCACATTTAATATTTAAGTGAGCGTTTGCCACTCATCAGCATTTCCACTGCTCTGTTTTTTTCCCCTCCACACCCTCCGAGTTTCTAGTGTGTCACTCTCCTCCCTCATTTTGGCCTTTTACTGTCACCACACCAGACAGATGGAGTCCGATTGATGGGTGTATATCTGTCACCCGTTGCCCGTGGTTGCCTCTGATATCCACCGGAGGGCAGAGAGGAAAAGGAGGGAAAAAAGGGAACAAGGAGTCATTTTTCATTCAGACATCAAACATGTTTTACTCAAAATTCTGAAACGTCTCCAGAAATAAATGAAACAAATGCTTCAGGCGTCTTTTGGTAGACAAAACGTTTTCCTGACTGAACATTTTTGGTTAATTTAAAAGTCAAATTGAACCTAAACCTGATAATAATCCTCACAGACTTTGATTATTTTGGGGAATCTGGTATTTTAAAAACTTTTAAACTCTTCAGACATCTTTGCACTGATGCATAAATCATTTATTCGAATGTTCAGTCAACAGGCGTTTGCTTTAGGCTTTTTTATACTTTGATGAATCAATTCAAACCAGTTTGACCAGTTGAAGCTGGATCTTTCTCAGGCTAGCTTTAGCTTAGCCTTAAATATTTACCAACTTTAAGTTTTAGACCGTTGTTCTTTTGTTGTTGTTTATCCACTACGTGGAGCTCCTTTTAGGCACTTATTGAATCAGGCACTGAACCAGACTAAAACAAATTAAATTAGTGAATCTAAAATATAAGGATGTTGGAAAATAAACCTTACATTATCATTACTTTAAAACTAATATAAATAGTTTTACATTGCTGTTAGCTTACATTATGTTACTGCCCCAACTGACAAAAACGGCTAAATAATAAATGTTAAGTTAAAAAGTTAAACAGGTCAAGTATAAAAACATTACAATAAGATTAGGATTTATATATTATCATATATACTCAATGGCCACTTTATTGGGTACACCTGTCCAGCTGCTCGTTAATGCAAATGACTAATCAGCCAAACACATGGTGGCAGCTCAGTGCATTTAGGCATGTAGACATGGTCAGACGACTGGCTGCAGTTCAAACCGAGCTTAAGGATGAGGAAGAAAGGTGATTGAAGTGACTTTGAATGTGGTGTGGTTGTTGGTACCAGACGAGTAACCTTGAGTCAGATGCGCTACAGCAGCAGAAAACCACACCGGGTGTCACTCCTGTCAGCTAACGGGAAACTGGGACTACAATTCACACAGGACCACCAGAACCGGACAACAGAAGACGATGAGTCTCCATTTCTGCTGCAACATTCAGATGGTAGGGTCAGAATTTGGCATCAACTGAAAGCATGGATCCATCCTGCCTTGTATCAACGGTTCAGGCTGCTGGTGGTGTAATGGTGGGGGGGTGACGTCATGCTGTCATGTCAATATGGACCAACATCTCTGAGGAATGTTTCCAGTACCTTGTTGAATCTATGAATCCACGAAAGATTAAGACAGTTCTGAAGGGAAAAGGGGGTCTAACCCGGTACTAGCAAGGTGTACCCAATAAAGTGGCCAATGAGTGTATATTGCTTGTGAGTGTGAAATAAAATGTAAAACTAGAGTGCCAACGAGAGAGTAAACCAATGTTTGATTAAACAGTGAAAATCAGCAAATTAGTAGCAGGTTACTGATGCTGCTTTTAATAGATAATAAAAACAATTTGATTCATTTAGCCAAGGCAATTTAACTGGATAGATGTAAATCTGGAAAATTTACTATTAATCAAATAAATGTTTCTAACTCAAAAGAGCCCAGTCTCACTTCTAACTAATCCTTCCCTCAGGTATGTGCTGTGTTTTTAATGTTTTAATGTAGACAAAATACAATTAGAAATCAATACTCATCAGATGGATCTCTATTTATCTATGAAGATATCCCACTCCTAAACAGAAAACCAGAGTGAAGATGGATGAAAAATAGTTTATAATGGAAAAATTTAAAGGAAGGTGAAACGGACATCACAAAGACAGAAGAACTAAAGAAAACTTGGACAAAAATATCTAACATGTACAAGATAGAGGACTCAGAAGAGACCAAGACGTCTAAACTGTGACAGGAAACAAATAGAAGCTAGCTAGAAGAAGTAAATACGTTGAGAAAAGGGAAATTTAAAAACAACAGTGTGGCCGTTCCTTCCTAGCAGCGTAATGGCCGTGTCACATCAGCTCTGGATGAGTGGCAGGACACTCAACAGCCCCCGCTGCTCGGAGACCCCGGGTCCTGGGCAAAGTGTCCCAGGCCATCTGAGTTCTTTGCCCAGGGGGAGGTGAGTGTGATGGGGGGGCTTCTGTCCTGGCTGCACCCACTCCTCTGTGTCTGCTCTCATCAGGCAGATTGACAGTGACGTGGTCTGAAGTCTGAGGGCCAAGCAGGCACGTGAGCTGGCTAAAGACCAACTGCCCTCTTTGTTTTTGGCCTTTTTGAGTCTGTGTGATGTGCGCTGGCTGTTGAACATGTCTGTGTTTGGGCGAGTGTTGTGATATAAGGTATCCGTGTTTCCAAAAGACCGTCGAGCTAAAGAGAAACGTGTTTTAATGATGCGGCTTGGAGCACATCAAGTAGGCTGTGTTGTGATATCACGGACAGATAGACCAAGGGTCTCCGCCTTCTTCTGTTCTTCAAAAGTGAAACATTTATACTCGGGATGTGTTTCTGAAAGTCCCGCCCACTCACCTGCTCACAATTATGATGTTTTTAAGGATTAGATTATTAATTACAGGTAAACATACAGCAACATAAAACTTGTGTGAATTAAGAGAAGTTGAGGTGTATTTTTATTTTCTACTCGGGAAAATGTCCCATTTGAATACGTGGAGGGGGAGGGGCCTAAAACTCATACTGCAACCAACCACTAGGGGGGTGCAGGATTGTTCCAGCTTCAACTTCCAGGTTCTTATCAGATGTCAAGCAAATGGATGTTTAATTAAAGAAGTTTATTCACAAAGAGTCAAAGTGGGGACGATCACGGACGTCACTCAAAGTCCAGAATGTTAAAATCTTGATCAGTTTGATGAAACAATCAGCAGGATTGCAACTATCGAACCAATAAAAGGAACAAACGGTTCTTTCTAAATGTAGAGCATCATACGTATTTATAACATGGTTGATGATATCTAAGATCATCTTATATTAAAGGCATACTATATAACTTTTTTGTATTTTTAAATCTTTTCCTTGAGCCGGTATGTACTAATCTGACCCTTTACAGGGTTAATGAAAAGTCACTTAGAGTCTGGTCCGGTGTCCTGAAGTCTCACAAAGCCACGTGTCTCAGAGGGTTAGGCTAACCCAATGTGGCTAGCTGTTATGCTAGCTCCGGAGTGTTTTTAGCTCATGATTCCTGATTTTTCCCATCTCTCCCTGCTTGAACACAGCTGATTTCTTTGACTGAGTGATGAACCGCTCCAGTAGAAAGCAGTGAAGGCTGAGGAGACATTTCAACAGGTAGATTTAGATGTTTCTGAGCAGAAACAATGCTAATGTTTTTACAGCAGTGATTTAAAGCGAACACTAGGGGGTGCCAAAACAAGCAAAACTGCATAGTGTTCCTTTAACAAATGATGAAGTTCTAGTCATTTTGGTCAAATCTTGAAAATAATTTTACGTATGATTTTGTTCAGTTTTACAAGAATCGGTTAGCCCTCAGAGTTTATGTTGGAGATGACTTTCAGCTACTAGCATTAAAGATTTTAGCTCAATATCTACAAAACTGGCAGACCTATAGCATTTTTTTTAAACGTTTATGTAATATATTTTTTAAATTATGCTGTAGCTTAACTGCAAAAGGTGCTCCCTTTTGTTTAGCCGTTCCTTTTTCCTAATATAATACTTCCAAAGCTGACAGAAAGAAACAAATCCTCCCCTTGTCGCCCTTATTGATCTTTCCATCGTTCATCTGAAACATCTTTACTGAGGATTTAACTTGTATTTATCCATAAAATCTATCAATAAATTGCTTGAGATTTCATCCAGCTCAGACTCGCACAGGTCTCCGTTCCTGATCGATGGCCCTGCGCCAGAATACTGATCCCTATCGACCAATGAAACTGTGCACTCGCAGCATTTCCAATCCATCAGGGGGGACAAGAGGGAGTGTGCTATTGGTGTTAAAAAAAACACAGTAGGTCCTGATAACAATCACTGATGGTGTCAAAAATACAAACACCTCCCCCCTCCTTCCTCTCCTCTGTAAAATCGTCCGTTTAATTACAGTAAACGTGTGTGTATGTGTGAATTTGTGTGTGTGTGTGCAGGTTTATGTGGGGCAGGTTTAATCACACTCCTGTGGAGTGTAATTGTCAGTCAAAAGTAGGTGTGTCCAACAGAAAGTAATTTAATTTAGCATCAATTCCTTCCTTCTGTCCTTTGTGTTTTCTCTTTGCTGTGAGTCCATTTCGTGAGTAGAACATTCAGCTGCAGGCACCAGATAAATAGAAATGTCCAGCCTAAATCTAGTGAACAAGAACATTTTTGCACAAGTTCATGAAAACTGTTCAGAATCTGAAGCATGTTTAGATGCTCAGGATAAAAATCACTTCTCTCCAGGCTTCCCCTCGCTGTCGTTAGCAGACCAGATGAGTCTCCTGCAGAGCGGCTGGATGGAGATTCTGATCCTCAGAGTGGTTTTCCGCTCGCTGGCCTTGGAGGACAAGCTGGTGTACGCTGAGGACTACATCATGGATGAGGAGCAGTCGAAGCTGGCGGGGCTCCTCGACCTCAACAACGCCATCCTGCAGCTGGTGAAGAAGTTCAAAAGCATGAGCCTGGAGAAGGAGGAGTTTGTGGTCCTCAAAGCTATTGCTCTTGCGAACTCGGGTACCAGGATTTTCCCTCATAGAGATTAAACTTTAGCCATACATTAGTATTTTTTTAAAATTCCGTCTGTTTGTCTTTTAGATTCCATGCAAATTGAGGACTCGGAGGCTGTTCAGAGACTCCAGGACGTCCTACACGGGGCCCTGCAGGAGCACGAGGCCGCCCACCACCCGGATGATTCCCGGCGCGCGGGCAAACTGATCATGACCCTCCCTCTCCTGCGTCAGACGGCCGCTCGAGCCGTCCAGCACTTCTGCAGCATCAAACAGGACGGCCGCGTGCCCATGCACAAACTATTCCTCGAACTGCTAGAGGCCAAAGCCTGATCCGAGCACGGAGAGCCGTCCGTCAGCCGCGTCGGGACCCGAGGTCAAGATGACAGGAAGCAAGAGGGTTATGGGTAATATCGTGGGTGCGACTCTGTGTATTTGTTCACTTTTAGCTTGCATTTGACAAATAAAGTCTTGAATTCGCAGTCACTGGGAACATATCGCCTGGAGGACAGACGAGGCCCCGCCTACTTCCTGTATGTTTAAACCGGGAAAGTAAAAGCTTCTGACAGACAGCTCAAAAGAGGAAGAATCGCCTTCTACAGATATTTACAGTTACATGCCAAACATTATTTCTTTTTATCAAAAAACAAACAAACAAACACCTGATACTTGAAGATCCCTGTGGATTCATTTGTTCATCTTGAAGCCTGTAAAATCTGCATTCTAGTGTGTTTAGAGAACATTTAGGTGTCATTTTTGTTTTGTATAGAAAACAAACACATCCTAATATGTAAGCGGTTAGTCTTGCCAAAGAGTAGAAACTCATATTATTATTATTAAATTATACCAGCAGATGTCCAGAATAACCTGAGCTGTTCACAACTTCCTCTACTCTACTCTATAGTTATTAAACGGAAGCAAGGAGGTGATCAGCATCTAATAGGAATAAACATCCTGCTTTTAACAGAATATTCAGGGAAAGAGAACTTAATGTTATGATGCAACTTGACTAATAATATTTATTTAAAAGTGGCTCTGTTCTGTTAGTTTCTTTTGTGTCTAAATGCAGTGGATGATGATTTTTTTTTTAAAGATTTGTAAGTGATGTAGGATATTTTACCAGCTCCTTCGCTCCAGCGCTACACAAGACAACACTGAGTCTTTGCTTGAGGATCATATAGCTGTAGAGTTGTGTAGAATATGACTTGATGTAAAAACCCAGAGGACACTCCACGTGTTTTCTATAATAGCGGTCGATGTGTAGGATCAAATTTGTGCACTATTTCTTCCTGTTAGCCATAACATTTGGGAAATCCGGTGATGGCGCTCTGTTAATCTGTTAGCGTGTGTTTGTGTGAAGAGTCTGGAGTTTTTGTCTTTTGAAGGGAATAAACTAGGAGTTATTATTGGTAACAAAAATGTCCAAGTTTTGCTCCTTGTGGCACCAAAATGTGCATATTTTTTTGTGGCAAGCAGTCACAGCAAAATGAAGGTTTTAATGCGTTTCTGTTTCCTGTCTAATGCCAACTGAGGTGTTTGAAGTTGAGCTTTGCCAAGATGACCTGCGCTGTTTCACTCTCAGGTGGATTCTTGGGCAATAAAGACGATCCTCTTAATGCAAAGCTCATATTATCTGAGTGTCTTCTTCCTCAATAAAGTGGAGAGGGCTTTAGAGGGAATTCATTAAGAGCTGGTAAGTGGGTGCAGTCTATTCTGCACAGCCTGACAATGGACTGTTATTTCCATGTAAGGCCCATTATGGCACATTTAGGCCATCCGAGCCCAGTTGGATGGAGATTTATAATTAACAGCCATAATGTAATGAAGTCTAACAGTGGCCCCGGAGAGAGCTGGTCATCAGCTGCCTGTTGAGTCTAATGGAAGCAGAGGCATCCCACTCATCACTTTGTCATACAGCCATCCTGAGAAAAACAAGCTCCCTCATCTAATACGCTATTTATAGACCACACAATAATACATTTTATTTAAAAGCTGCAGAAAAACACTTATGTTGTTTATAATGCATTTAAGGACACTTTGGTAATGCCTTTTCAGACTTGAATGGAAGCCTCTAGTAGAATTTGTTAACTGATGAAATAAAAAATATATATATATTACACCTTTAAAATGAAAATTTGATCAAACTTTATGCTTTATTGATAGGTTTTTTTGTGAAGGCAGCTGTTGAGGCTAAATTTCCTCAAGAGGACAACAGAGATGGATACTTTATTAACCCCATGAGAGAAATGAATGTGTCCTCAGCAGACGGCAAAAGAACTGCAAATGACAATCTATAAAATGTCCAAATAAAAAATGGTCAGCAGTTAAAAAAAATAATGAGAGTTGGAACATTTCTGAAGGGAATTTAATGGGTCCCAGTTCCAACGTGCACCAGCTTTCTTCTATGAATAAATAACTTGACAGTTTTGTAATAATCTAAATGAGGAGAAAATGCCTAGATTTTATTTTACCCTTTTACAATAAAGGGTTTAAATAAGTTATTAAGTAGCATTAAGCTATAACGTAATGACAGGCTCAAGTACTGCACCTTTATTTATGTCAATGTTTTGCTTGAATGTTGACCTTACTTTATTTTGACATAATGTGTTCGTGGCATTTTTTAATGTAAGAAGTGTAAATCACGTGACCAGGACTGGACTGGTGAACGGGGGATACCGGTGGGCGGAGCATTTTGGGCTCCCAGCCCATAAAAACGCCTTATTCGATCATTTTCTGACATCTGGTTGGCTGAGGGTGACAGGGTCTGCTCCTTTAGTCACTCAGCGTCTCCAGAAGTGAGCGAAGGAGGAGCTAAGTTCCCTTTAGGAAAGAGAAACTGTGAACAAACTCCGCCTACTCAGCGCTCCGCTTCGTCTATCGGCATGTGAACGGTGCGGACCCACTAAAATGTCAGCATAAAGACGTTTATCCTAAAAGCTGGCAGGAAAACCTTCTCATTAGATGAAATTAAACAAAAAGCGAAGAGGACTTTGGAACTTCTGGCCGTAAGGAACCGCCGTGGCTCTAAAGTTAAAGTAAGACAACTTCATTATTTAGAGTTAGCATGTTAGCTCATGTTAGCTGATCAAACTAAACTGTTCAACAAGAGGAGGTGAGTTTAATATAAACCTGTATTGTTGTACCTTAAGATAAAAGTGGTCATAATTTAGTAGGAGGTTGTTAAAATGAGCTACACTGCTAATATTGTTTAGCTCTAACGTTAGGCGCTAACTAGCTAACAGAACAGATAGCATCATTAACCTTTGACCTCACATCTAAAAATATCAGGGAACCAATCAGCAGACAGAGCCTTTAAAACTTCCAATGTGCTGAAAAGTTATATTTAAAGGCACACTATGTAACTTTTTGAAGTCTCACAAAGTCACCTATCTCACGAGGGTTAGGCTAACCCAATGTGGCTAGCTTTTATGCTAGCTCCGGAGTGTTTTTAGCTCATGATTCCTGATTTTTTCCCATCTCTCCCTGCTTGAACACAGCTGATTTCTTTGAATGAGTGATGAACCGCTCCAGTAGAAAGCAATGAAGGCTGAGGAGACATTTCAACAGTCAGATTTAGGGGTTTCTGAGCAGAAACAATGCTAATGTTTTTACGGCAGTGATTTAAAACGGACACTAGGGGGTGCCAAAGCAAGCAAAACTGCATAGTATGCCTTTAACATCAATTACAGGATACTTAGAAATAATACACCATCCTGCCGTCTCTACAGCAGAAGCTGAGAGGAGCAGCAGGATGGACACCTGCTTCATGGATCGTTGGCCACCTCACCAACAGGCTGGTGCTGAGTTAGTGTTACATTGTGTCAGAGTTGGTTGTCTGCAGCACAGGAGCTCGTCAGGGAACAGTGCTTTCACCATTCCTCTTCACCCTTTAAGACTTTACGTACAACACCAGCAGTTGTCATCTCCAATGTTGGCTGTGTGTCTGAGGGGAACATTGTGGAACATAAGTCCACATCAGGGACTTTATGGGTGTGAGAGCAACCATTTCTGCTTAAACACCAGGAAGACAAACGAGATAGTGATTGACTTTCAGAGAAACACATTGGTGAACACTCAGCGCTGAAGATTCCTTTAAGTACCCGGGTGTCCACTTCAATAATAAACTGAATTGGTCCCACGACACTCTAATAAGGCTAAAGCCGCCTCCACCTCCTGAGGAGGCTGAGGTCCTTCTGAGTCAGCTCTCATCTGCTGAATATTTTTACCACTCATGTGCTGGTTCTACGATCCACTACGCTGTGGTCTGCTGGGGAGAGGGCTGCTGCGACCATGACAGGAAGAAACTGAACAGCTGGTTAGGAGAGCCTGTTTGGTCATTGGCTGCCTGCTGGACTCTGTGGAGGAGGTGGATGAGAGAAGGATGTTGGTAAAACCACCCAACTACACCTGCCTGTGAAGCAGCTCCTTCAGTTAAATCATCCACAATGTAAAACAGTGTTACTGCAGATCATTTATTCCCACGGCTGTAAGGCTGAACAACTCCAGTTTAGCTTCTCCTTTCATTACGTTAATCTGTAAGGAGGGTCTGTGCACTGGTCATATATCTGTACATTTCTGTGCAGCGTTGTAAATTTACTCGTATATTTTATTTTATATTGTCTGTGTCATTTACTAGCTCTTTACTCTTGTGTGTATGCTGCTACAACAAGTGAATTCCCCCACTGTTGGATCAATAAAGCTATTCAATTCAGTATCATTTCAAGTTGATAACAGTCTGTTTAGGTCAGAACTCTGACACCAGCTGATTCTGTGGCAGGTGTTTAGTCAAAAGTTGTTTAATGTAAGGTAAAACTTTAGTCTCCCCCAGGGGCCAATTCACTTTACAGGCAGTAATCATAACAAGAAACAGTTATATGCATACACAACATAGATAATAAAAATGACAACATTCATACATACAAACCAGTATTAACCCTTTACTGGGAACGTGATCATATTTGGACATCTGCTGGTGAAGGTTCTCAGTCATCCAGGTCATCAGAATGGGTTCAAAGGAAGGAAACTGGACTTCTTCGGTTCCTTGAAGACGTTTCGTTTCTCATGCGTTTTGTTAATTCTGAATTGATAAAGTTCTTCAGATGGATGGATTATTTAATCCCACCCTCTCTCTGGATTTAATATATATTATTTAAAGATGGTTTACTGGTTTGTTTAATCCATTTGCAGTGTTTTCTAGTGTAAATGAATAACTTACGAGTCATTTTTATAAAGAAAAAAGCTCTGATGCTTCTAGAAGCCTGCTGGAAACATCAGGTTTCCTCATTATTATTAATGATATGCACACCCCTCCCCTCTCTTCTGATTGGATATCAGTAGTGTGTTTACAACAGAAAACCTAACTATTGCCTTAGATCGACTGCAGTTGTCTTTTTAATGCATGTAAACTCGTTAGTCTGGCTGAAGTCGAACTGGCTCTAATGGATTGAAGCTCCCAGATAATGCGGTTGTAGCTCGACATGCAAACAGCTGAGTGGAGTTGAGACCAGCTGGATGCTCCTATTCCGGGATTGCAAAAGCAAACTCCAGTGCAGGGACACGAGGACGCCTGAGCAAATTCGTGTCCGATGGAAGCGTTTAAAACCAGCGTTTTTAAGAAAACAACCGTCAGAACGCCAACATGACAGGGCGCATGTCCCCACCTACGCTCTACTGGAGCCATGGAGGCGCTGCTGCTGCTGAGTGGAGCGAACTTCATTTGAGAGTTGGGTTTTCTAACGTACATGTAAACTAGGATAAAGGCTCCCAGTTCATCAACATAAAATCAACCTAGATGCTCATGTAAACGCACCGAGACGCTCTCCGTTCTCCCCGCCTCACTGCAAAAAAATATCCATCCCTGCGGGGCGGCACGAGCCAAGAGATGGGCCAGACCATTCATTAAAATTCGCAGCATGACGTAGATCTGTGAGGTTATCAAATCCTAGCGTTTCAACCTCAATATTCTATCAGAAGCTAAAGCTGGAGATCCATCATGCTCAGCCTGCAGGAAAAGCTCAGAGTGACCAATATTAATCAGAAAAAACATAAAAACAAACGTTTTTTTTTAGTAATGAGTCTTTCAATGAGAGTCTTTCTTACATTACTTGTACTTGAGTAGATTTTAGATGTAGTAACTTTATTTGTTCTTGTGTAAAATCTGATCAGAATTACTGTACTTTTACTTGAGTAGATACTTTTAGTACTTTTTACAGGCACATTAACTAGTGGGTCAAAGGAAGTACATCACGCACTAAGATCTAACAATAGTGGTATAAAACATGATTACAGTGAAATCACTGTGTGGTATTTAGCACACCAAGAGATATAAATGCCAATTCTACTAGATATATTAGTATATTTTCCATATACTTGGCAGGGAAATAGTGCAGCATATCCATCACATTTCTCTGTGTTCGTCTGGACTAAACGGGTTGTTGAGACGGGGGTGGGTTTGAAAGACAGGGAGGTGAAAGACGGACTTCTTGGATCCTGCAAGATTTTGAATCAATAGACAAATCAAAATCCAAGTGAACCCATTTGTCCTTTTTCTTGCACCAGCAGCCAAATCATTGTGGTTAAAACTCACGGAGCGCGCCGAGGGATTTGGAACAAGCTGGAGAATTTTCACCACATCAGCTGTCAGTGAGTGAGTTAGTGAGCTTGAGTGATGTATCCTCGTATGTCCCCCTCTCCTTAAATGAGTTAGTATGTGTCTAGTGGCCGTGTTGCCCAGACGCCACGCTGATGGATGGGGCCCGGAGGAGATGGGCTGTAAAAAAGGCTGATTCTGGCACTCAAGGGTGAGATCACTTCCTCAATAAAAAAGCATTGTCCCGAATCATCGCAGCAAGGTGTGAATGCTGATTAGGGTATTAGATGGAGGAGAGCACCTCTGTAAAAATAAATCAAATGAGCTGAGACTTAATGTGGGAGAGAAGGAGAGGGAGGGGCTTTCATATGGAGCAGTAATGTGGCTACAGATTCAAAAGCTGTTAAATAATCACTTTAGGTTGTTGTTTTTATGTTGTTTTACTTGTTTTGTTGCAGGCAGGGTTTCTCTTTAATGAGTTCCCTCATGGGGGGCCAGGTTTTGAACGTGATCTGGTTCCTGAGAAGAGAAATATTCAGAGATGTGTTTGGTTCTGATAAACTAACAGAACATAACGCAGAATCTCGACTTATCACCAAACAATGGGAATATTTAACGTGTTCATGTGATGAGCGGGAGGAGAACTGTCCCTCCGCTGAAGCTTGGCTGAAACTAGAAGTTGCATACATCAGTCAGAAACGCGAGGGTCAAACATCCAGCAGGCAACAGGCGTTTTGGAGCAAAATGGGTCTATTTGGAAAGTAGGTCACCTGAAACCATCTAATATGACGGAGCAGCTTTTCACTGATGTGAACCTGTGGTGATGTTAAACTTGTTGTCAGGGCTGCAGTGAAATATTAGTGAAATAAGAGGCAATGCAGGTTTGCTCATTCAGCTGGAGCCTCTGACACTGGCTGCTGTTTGTCGCCATCATGTGGCGATTCAGAATACTGCATGCATCTTCTACTAAGAAGATGAGGAGATAGTCTGTGGAGCGCTTATCAGTACTTCAGAAAATGTAGGACTGGACAACAAACTCCATGAGGATAACCAACAGAACACCAGAATGCTATTTTTAAACTTCCACCTTAAACATCCTAACACTCCTTGAAGGATCACCCACCATCTTTCATAGCAGAGTGTTAAACTAAAATCATGTTAAACTCTCAGAAAAATGAACACAATTAGACCTTTAGGGGTACTCCTACTGTCTTTAGAGAGAAAACACGTTAGCACACATTTTTAGTTCAAGGTTGTTTCAAGGTTACTCAATAATGCAGACTTTTGGTAAAATATACTTTCATAAAAACAATTAGGAGACAAAAGTCTGGACTGTATCCAGTTAGAAACCTTATGCAAGATCTCCCTTGATCTATTAGCACTCTGAGTATGTACTGTAATAAGGATGAGCTGCTACCGCAACAGATTTGTGCACAATATCTTTAAAATCGACTAAATTAAAGTCGTTTTTGTGTTTTATAAAGCTGCAGTGGCCATCTTGAATCAAGTTGCCTCTAAAAGTTAATGTAAACGTTCTGAAAGTTTCATTACAATCTCACAGAGGCAAAAACATTATCACTCCTACAGGGTCTTAAAAGGTCTTAAAAGCATTGAATTCATGGTTTTGGAAATAATACCTTTAAAAGACTTGGAAAAAGTCTTGAATTTTGGTACCTGGGTCTTAAAATGTGCTGAATGTAACTTCTCCATATCACATTTCACCTTAAAGATTTCATTTGTCAGCCATGATTCTGATTAAGTAACGTAGCTTAAATAAATAGTGGTGGAACCTGTAGAGCTTTCTCCAGTCGCTAAACGTAGATATTTGACGCCACAGCCACAGACGGTAAACACAACTCCGACACGGACCACAGGCAACAAGTCAAGGAGAAGCGCGAAAAATCAAAGAAAATGTCAGCAGACCAGAAGAAAGGTTGACCAACACCTCTTAGGTTGTTTTTTTTTACATTTTATTCACGCTACCTAGCTACCAATTTCATGCTAGGATTAGCCTATGGGGAAATGTAAATTTAACAAAGTGTGGCGGGATTAAAAAGTCTTTTCGTCATTGGTTAAAACCAGTGGAGAACAATGTTTTTGAGGCTTTTTGTACCGTATGCAAAAAATAAATAAAAAATTCAGCTAGGTACAACTGGCATGAAGGCATTAAAGCTGCACTATGTAATTTTCAAACGAGCTAGGTTTAGCTAGCTGTTTTACACAAACACGTCTCAGAGCTCTCACCCCTCCTGTCGGGTATAATCCTGATGCCGCGCCTCCCCCGGACATTGCTACAGTAAACAAGAGAAGGCAAAACACCAGCCGTTGAAACGCTATGCTAACGTTCACCCTGGTTTTTCCTCTTTCTACGTCAACACCTGTGAAATTGGCAGTAAAATCTGTATTAAATATTTATATAAATGGTCTTAAAAAGACTTGAATAAACCTGTAGGAACCCTGCCACCTGTCAAACGTTGAGCAGCAGGTAATCACCTTCGATTCAATGTTTGGAAACTTCACAAGTTTAGAGGCTAAACCAAACAACCTTCTGATATTCAGAAAAAATAGATTTTTGTCACCAAACTGCAATAAAAGTGAAGCTTAAAAAAAAATAAAAGATCAGCGAACTAGTATCCTAACACTAACTCGTTCAATTATATGAATTTGGGGGAATACCAGCCTCATAACAATATGTTTTATTAATGACATTTTCAAATGCAGATCTGATAAAGTGATATAAGTTTGCATCTTCACTTTTTTCCATTAAATAATAGAAAAGTTGTTTCGTAGATGTTCATTTTTACATCAGCTGATATTCTGTTCATATTTAATAAGAACACACACGCACGCACACACACACACACACACACACATAGTGGACTACCAGAGGGGTGATATTCTACAACCAGGTAAACTGAAAGCTGACACTGTTACCATGACGCTGCTCAGGAAAAGCAAAGGCTGATGGGAGTTTCAGAGGAACACACATGCAGTTTATCGCTGACGTCTCTTATTTAGGAAAAACTTGTTTTCTTTTGCTGTTTTGTTAACAGGAGCCGTTCTAGACCCAAAAGTTTAAAATACTGATGGAACATCAGGCGTGATCCCAAACGCTTTGTGGGTTTTAGGCCTGCTGATTGATGTCATCGAGGAGCTGCCAGCATCCGAACCACGGACCTCAGCGCTGGTGAGTCCTCTCCTCTGGATCAACAGGAAAGCTCCACTCGTCACACAGCTTGGTGCTGCTCTCAGGAACTTACCTATTAGCTATAAAATCCTCCAGTTTGATGGATTCGATCCAAACTGTATGCTGTCTAGTGAACAGAGAGTGAGTGTGGAGCATCGTCTCATTGTTGATGCCTGAATTAGGTCGTGCCATCAAGTATGTCTCCAGTTACGCCGTTATTTCTTTCTCAGTGATCATCTTTCATTCTGCAATCGCGTGTGTATCAACACTAACTCAAATGAACTTATGAATGTTACTAAAATATTTAGAGAAGAAATAGAAACACTCTGTGATGGGTCCGCCTAGTTTCTAGATATTTTGTGTCCAGAGGTGTATCTAGAAAATTTCCAAGGGGACTCCAGATGGGGGGGTCACTAATAGATGGTCTTAAAGGAACACTATGTAACTTTTTCATATTTTAAAATCTTTTCCTTGAGCCAGTATGTGCTAATACAGGCGTGTCCAAAGTGCGGCCCGGGGACCACATGCGGTCCTCGGCGTGATTTTGTGTGGCCCTCAGCTGCATTTTAAAAATGATATAATTTAGTTTTCCTGCAGGATTTTGATGCAGAGAGACGCTTTATGACATTTTTTTAGATTTTTACTAACATGAGACCCAACAAACATAAAATCCAAGTAAATTAAAATCTTTTTAAATGTAAAATTTTCCATCCAATCAAAATATTTGATTTTTAATGAGACAATTCAAGAATTTCCTGGTAAAAAGAACAGGGCTGTACAGTGCGACATATATGTCGCACGTGCGATTAAAAAAACAGTCTGTGCTACAAACTATTTTTAGACGTAGCACTTGTGCGATCAGGGTTTCCTCTACATGTAATTGATCGTGGCACACCGCCACACCGTCAGAATGAACTTAATATATATATATATTAAAAACAATGTCAGGTGGCCTCAGCGGGTCTCCAACCTAGCGCTAGAACGCAGGCGCGGCGCCAGTGCAGAGCATCTTGCCTGGCAGCGCAACGCGCTGCATCCGCTGGCTCGGGCACGTCCTTCGTCTCCGTTTTGATCATCCGACCAGAGCCTTTCTGCATTTTGACCCGAGGGCCGCAGCCTGGAGACGACCACGACGTAAACCCCGGCCGCACCCGATGGTTCCATGTCGTCACGGCGACCTCCAACAATCCGGAGTTGCCGTCATGCCGTGACGCAGCTGGCACAAGATCGCCAGTAGTGGAAACACCCAGGCTCAACGCACTGGTGCGGGACGACACCCGACCCTTCGCAGGAGCCGTGATGACTTTGAAACAATGTAAAGCATATTAAATATATATATATATATAGCCTATATTTGCGTACTTGTATGGATTAAAGTTCTGCGTCATGTCGACTGGCGAGTCTAGCGACGGAGTTCCATCAGTTCTAGCTGTTCAGAATAAAAACTCTTTGTGACTCTGAAAGTGTCCCTGTGCTTCAGACACACATTAAACCAGAGGAACTGATAAATCTGAACGGGTCACACTGATGTCTGTTAACGAGTCCACGGTCCGAGTCAGGGGGAGACGAGGCTTCACACCGGAGTCTGACCCCGCTGAACGCAGCTCAGCCCCAGGGGCGTAGCTAGAACTTTTTTCTTGGGGGGTCCAGGCAGGGGCAAAGAAGGGTGGCACAGTAAAAGGTCATTATATTTAAATTATATTTAAATGCTCTGCAGTCTTGGACTGCAATGGACAGCAGACCAAAGTTTTAATAACATTTATTTACTGAAGTAAAATCTGTTTAGCAAGAACTATGCAGCAGATTCAGAATCAGGAGACAAATGAACATTTTAAAACATCACAGTCTCACTGTACACCATCAAAACTGTCTGCCTGTGAATTTGCTTTCAACATTGAAATTAATAATAATAATAATAATAAATTTAACTTATATAGCACTTTGTGTTTCACAATCTCAAAGTGCTACAGAGCAGAAGCTTAAAATAGATGAGTCAAAGTTCATAAAATAAGTAATATAAAGTAGAATTATAACAGTTTCTGCATTTTATTAATAAATCAAAGATTATAGCAGCTGAAAACATCTGTTTTTGTGGTTTTGTGCACACATTTCTCAGCTCACACTCGCACTTTGAAAAAAATCTACACTAATTTGAATGAATAAATGTTCTTCTTGAAATTACATTGACATTTAAACATGTTTGAAGATATTTCTTGTTATTGTGTTTTCACAATTAGCACTTTCTCAGTGTGTTAAAACGATGGCTACTAATTTTGGCTTTAGAGATTGTAGCTGAATTTTTATGCTGGTGCTACAACTTTTTGTTCTGTGCTACAAAACCTGCAACCTTTGTAGCACCAGTGCTACGAGCTAAAAAAGTTAACGTACAGCCCTGAAGAACCACAAACCCTCAGTGACTTTTACCAAAACGCAGACTTGTGAGCTCTGTTCATAAAACGTGACTAAATCCAGCAACAGGACTGAAGAAAGACCCAGATCCTGGTCTTGTTGCTGAGAACGGAGGGAAATTTAGTTTCTAGAAACCTAAAAACAGTCGACCAATCAGATCCAGTGAATTTGATGCTTTTTATTATTGAGTCAAACATCCAAGATCGCTGTTGACAAAGACTCTGTTCATTAAAATGTTGTATTTATAATGAATTTTTGAGCAGAACAAAATATTTTTTGCTTGTTAGAAATATTCTAACTTTTGTTGCCCTCGAGGACACTTGGTGATTTTGGCCCTCGTGTTGAAAAGTTTGGACACCCCTGTGCTAATCTGACCCTTTGCAGGTTAATAAAAGTCCCTCAGCCCCATCTGCTGCTTGGATCCAGAATACCACGTTTGTAACTTCTGAGTCTCTGGTCCGGTGCCCTGAAGTCTCACAAAGTCACGTATCTCACGAGGGTTAGGCTAACCCAATGTGGCTAGCTGTTATGCTAGCTCCGGAGTGTTTTTAGCTCATGATTCCTGATTTTTCCCATCTCTCCCAGCTTAAACAGCTGATTTCTTTGACTGAGTGATGAACCGCTCCAGTAGAAAGCAGTGAAGGCTGAGGAGACGTTTAACAGGGAGATTTAGGGCTTTCTGAGCAGAAACTATGCTAACGTTTTTACGGCAGTGATTTAAAACAGACACTAGGGGGAGCTAAAAACAAGCAAAACTGCATAGTGTGCCTTTAAGGTGAAATTAATTAGAATTACAGAATTTCAGGAGTTTTATATTTGAATAGGACAGCTATTAGAAATATGCATTTCAAGCAAGGTAGACCATTGTTTTTTCTTCTAATATTTCCCTAACAACAAAACATGCACACAAACGTGCAAAAAATCTGCCTACCAGCAATTAATGCATTTTTATTAAATTAATCAAAAATGATTATGTATATGAAAGTGACTGTTTGTGTCACTGCTGTTAGTCTTTAGGATCTTAGCAGTGTTTTTTTAGTCATTTAGGACCTCTTTATGTGCATTTTTAGTTTAAATTAGCTGTTTTTTAAATCCAGAACCTGTTTTTGTCATTATTAATGGTGCTTTGAACTATTTGGGTGGATTATTTTCATTTTTCATGAATCTGAGTTTCTTTGAGTCATCAGTTTTTTAACTGGTAAACGAGTGTTTGGACTCACCAGAGCTGCCCCTTGTCCCTGATCCTGTTTGTGTTTATGGACAGGGTCTCAGGGCATCTTAAGGAGTCCTGTTAGGAGCCTCATGTCTGATTTTTGCAGATGATGCGTTTCTGTTGGTGTTCTGACCTTCAGCGTGCACTGAGGCGATTCACAGCTGGAATGAGAGTGAAGTCCAGGTTTGAATTATAGTTCTTTAGTAGGGTGTCTTAGCCTAAATATCTTGGCGTCTTGTTCACGAGTGATGGAAGGATGGAGTGAGAGATGGGCGGATGCATCTGGACTTTATCTACAGTAATGAGGCGGTTTCTGCAGTCTGTCGTGCTGAAGAAGGAGCCAAGCTCAGTTTTATGAGGTTTGGATCGAGACTGAAAGAACAAGATTCCAGGCTCAGCCTTAGAGATGAAGTGAGGAGCTGCTCCTCCTCATAGACCAGAGTCAGCTGAGGTGGTTCAGGTCTGGTCGCCTTGCTCTGGTTATTCTGGGAACATACCGCTGGAAGGAGACCTTGGTGCAGACCCACTGCAGGGATTAAATATCCTCTCCGGTTTGGAAGGAGGAGCTATGTTGCTGAGGAGAGAGATGTATGTTCTGTAAAATCACGTTATAAACACAGACCGATTGCATGCGTTTTTAAAATTATTTTCTCCAGATCCTCAGAGCCCCCCTCCTCCTTCAGGAGGAGGAGGAGGTGATGATCGAGCAGAAGGAGGTCGGAGAGACCAGCATGTGGTCCAGGAGCTGTGGTTCATAGTGGTGATGGCGGCCATCGCCCTGCTGCTGCTGGCCGTGGCGTTAGCGGTCATGCTCCACAGGGTGAGGAACAGATTCAGGTGGCTGCAGAAACAAAACTCCTGTTGTTAACTTGATGTTTCTCCAGGCCCTTAACAAGCCCCCCCTCACCAGGGAGAGACCCCCACTGGTGGCCCTCCCCATGCAGAAGAGGAGCCCCATGGCCGTCTATCCACCCAGCAACTCCGTCTTGGTGAGCTTTTCTGATTTTACAGAAACTAGGCCACAATCACACAAATTATTAAAAGTATTGTTACATATAAACAATAGCGTCGTTCTACTTAAGTGTCCCAGAAAGTCGGGACAAAGGGGCCAACGTACTCTCTGACATTTTTAGATTTTTACTGAGCTTCTTCTTGACCTGATTTCTTGTTAGTAGATTTATATCTTGCTGAATTTTCGGACAAAATACACGTTTGTTTCTCTCCGAATTGAACGCTGGGATAAAATGATGTTACGATTCCCGTTCCAGTTCGACACCGTCCCTGACACAACAGGCTTCTCCAGCAGCGTGACCCTGAAGGGCTTCTCCATGAAGATCGAGGTCACCTCCTCATCAACACTTGTAAACAACCTTTTTCTCTCTCTACATGTCAGTAAGACGTTTTTTTCTCACCCTTTGCAGGAAGTTTTAGAAACGAAATGCGAGCCCCTTGATGAACCTTCACAGGACGAACTGGGCGTGCTCAGTGTGAGTTCTCTGAGACGCAGCGTCAGCCAGGTGATGGATGGGAAGTCCATCACAGGAGACGATGACGTCTGGGACCCGACCATCTCAGGCCATGACAGCGGGATGGTGAGAGATCACTGTTAACACTTGATCATCTTGATACACGAGGGCTTTATAGGAGGAAATGGTTTACGGCCATATACGTCAGTACAACGTAGTGAAATTTGTTCTCTTCATCCGACATATCCCTGAAGACAGTCAGTTTCACGGCAGGTGGAGGTTCAGTATCTAGCCTCTTTGACACACTGCCTGGGCCTGGGATTGAACCCCGACCTCCCAATCAGTGGATGACCTCTTCTCCACTGAGCCACAATCACCCCTGATAAGTTAAAACTTTAAATTTAATTCTGGATTTTCCTGGGAACCAAAGAAGTGATGCTAAAATTAAATAAATCTGATCTCATCAAAACACAGGCTGCATGGTGGCGCAGTGGTTAGCACTGTTGCCTCGCAGCAAGGAGGTCGTGGGTTCGCGTCCCGGCTCTGCGGCCTCTCTGCGTGGAGTTTGCATGTTCTCCCCGTGCATGCGTGGGTTTCCTCCGGGTACTCCGGTTTCCTCCCACAGACCAAAGACATGACTGTCAGGCTAATTGGGCTGGTAAATTGTCCTTAGGTGTGAGTGGGTGTGTGGTTGTTTGTCTCGTTCGTCTCTGTGTGGCCCTGCGATGGACTGGCGACCTGTCCAGGGTGTCCCCCGCCTCTCGCCCCTTGACCGCTGGAGATAGGCACCAGCTGCCCCGCGACCCTCTGTGGAGGAATAAGCGGCTACAGAAAATGGATGGATGGATGATCTCATCAAAACCCCGGCAGCAGCATCTGGATCAGCTGGAGGCTCTATGAGGATGTTTTGAACATCTGGAGGAGAGAAGTCTGGAAGTAATGAAGGGACTAGTTTCTCTGCATCGCTTTGGGCCAGGATGTTTCTATTTATAGCTAAATTACACAGGTGGACGAAAGCAGTCCTAGCGACACGTTTTATTTGAGAGTTACAGGGAAACTAACTGGTGCAGGAGGACGATTCATCATCCACAAGAACAATCAGGAATCCATCAGATCAATAAGACTTCAACCAGCATATCAATGAGAATATCTATAGTAACGTTTACCAAAGATGAGCTCAGAATTCTGACACTAAAAAGTTGAAACAAGCTCCGTCTTTCTGTTTCAGTTTATGGACGATGAGGAATTCGTCGACACCATCAAAGGTTTCAGCACCGTGAGGAAGGAGCACACCATGTTCACAGACACCAACCTTTGACCCGTGCTCATCCTGAACAGGACACAGACTGATGACTGTGGCTGGTGAAGAGCAGGAAAAGACCTACAGCCTGAAAGAGGAACCATAACATGACTGATGGGAAATATTCAAATGTAAACACAACTGGAGGAATGTTTTTCTTACTTTTACAGAGGAGGAAGCAGCTGTTTTTGTAGAAAACTTTTTCAACTGTTTGTGTGGCTGTTCTGCCCCCTAGTGGCCAGTAGTGGTAAACGTGAACAGGAAGTTTGCCGCCCGACAACTCGAGTAGAAATATGTTGATGTGTTTTAATTATTAAACTGTAAAAGTGACTTTTCATGAAGTAAACATAATTTTTAACATGCATTAATTGTTAAAAGTGATGTTTGAAGTCTGTTAGCCTTTGTTAGCCATTAGCTGCTAAGCTATGCTAACTCCGAGTGCACCAAACGACCAGGAACAAGCACGCATTTTTTACATGTATGGATTTTATTCGAAATGAGTTGCAATGCATTTTGGGCACAAAACATTTGTACCTTTATTACAGTCAAGAAACATCGTTTCAAAACAAACATTCACATAATAAATTAATACACTGCAGTACCGCATGAGACGGTAAACATAAAACCCCAGCTAGGGAACGACATGAGTTTATTAAATGTACAAAAAAAATCAGGCATTTACAAAGGCAGCCTCTTGTTTCTTTGTTCCAAGTGTAGAAATATAAATCTTTAAATTGATATGTTTGTTATAAGAACCAGAAGTTTTGGGCCGAGTTCCAATTTATTTGAAAAGAATGACAACAAACACTATTTACACATCTGATTCAAATCCGAAACGATCGTTTCCCTTACACGTTTGCTGCTTTTTATCGCACGCATCCCTTTAGTGTGATACTAATGTATGTAAACATAAAAATATATGAATCATGTGTTTGCAGCAGTAAAGTGCATGCAGAACATGCTGGGCTGAAAAATGTTTTCATAGCTGGCATCTGTAGAAACATGTCACGTACAAACTGTTAAATATAGCACTACGAGCTTTTGCTTTACAATAAGAACGATCAAAAATAAAACTTTGTTTTAGCGACCCACTGTGCAATCTTCCCCAACATCCACTCCTTCAGAGAGTCTCACCACCAACATCGCTCATCAGTAACGCAGCCTCTGCACAGGTAAAGCTGTTGCTGCAGAGCAGAAATCCGATTTTACGGAGACATTTTTGCATGACTACCTGAGAGCTGATCAGGTGATCCCTATGTCACGTGCACATGACGGCAAAAGAGGTGAATCCCAGAGATTTGATTCCCCCTGTACCTTTTAAAGAATGAGTTCCTTATGCGACCTCTTTTATTGGATTAAAAAAGAAAAACTAAATGTCTCATGTCAGGTAGAGATAAAAAAAAAAAAACACTTAAAATATAAATTATTTAAAAGTTAAAATATTAAATAAAACACAAGATTTTATTATTACATTACATCAATCTAGTGAATTAAGAACAAAACTTTAAAAAATAGGATGTTACAAAAAAATTGACAAATTCTGACTTCAGAGGATCAAAAAAATCAGCTTTTTAAAAAAAATCCTAAACTACCTTTAACCAAATGGCACACATTAAGATGATTTTAATGACCTGCTTTTGATTATATATATTTAATATTCCACTACTTTCACACCCTAGCAGGATTTTACATTTTTTACAGCATGAAGGAGCTGCACAGGTGGTTATTTTCATTATGAACCTTCAACATAACTCAATATGACCAGAAAACCTGACGACAATGCAATCTTTGGCATTTACCAATTAGTTTGACTTGCTCAACGTGAGATTAAGTATTTTTTCCTACATTAACTGGTATTCATCAATAAGCCAGAGCACAATGACCAGGATGTCATGTCCAGAGGGTCATGGCGGAGCAGCACTACGACTGAGGCCTCTGCCTGTAGGAGGGCGGCGGACACACAGCCAGACAACGCTGAGGTAGGTGTGTATTTATTACTATGAATGTACAAGTAACTTATAACCAGAAAGAGATACACACCAAACTAGGGGTGTAAGAAAATATCGATCCTGCAATATATCGTGATATTTTCCGTCATATTATATTGATATTGTGATATCGGTATCGCAATATTTTGCTGTATCAAAATTTAAAGCAAATTATTCATTTTAATCTTATTTAAAAAAATGTAATGGAACCATTATTGATGACAGTAATTTATGTAGTAAAATAAAAAGTACGACCACTAGTTGGTGGCTGTTTTCACCTTCTTCGTTCCAGTGGCTCAATTAGAGCTAGTACCGTATTTTCCGGACTATAAGTCACATTTTTTTTAATAGTTTGGCTGGTCCTGCGACTTTACCGAAGTATATAATTTCACATGTTCGTCACTTTCACACCTAAAACCGCTAGATGGCGCTCTAGGCCTGTGTACCAATCAGCCGCCATGCTTGGTTGTAATATTACCGCAACGCCGGAGTTGTGAATGAAGATCACGCCTTGGCGCAACAGAGAGGTGTTGCTAATAACGTAGCAAAGGTGAGCCGACCCCCGACTGGAAAAAGTATTAAAAAATCAGGTAAACACCAGAAAGCTGTTAGCATACTCAGCGGAGATGCAAACTGGAGCGACGGCGAGATCCGGGTGCTTCTGGCGTTATGAGCAGAAGAAGAAGTCGCCTGTCTGTTTACTAAGGGTACTTCCGTCTCACGTCTCTGTAACGCTGCACGTCGACAGCGCGAAGACCGCCCCCATACCTCCTTTATTACCAGTGAGTAATCTTTTGTGAAAAGCACATGATTGCGCAACATTACCGGCACGGTCTGAACCCTTATGAACGACCAAAGGCTCCCAGATACCGGCTCAGCTTCGCGGCAAATTGCCGGCATTGTTTTACGAAAGTAGCTAATAATGTGAAATACCAGTTCTTGGTCTCGGATTTTGTAAAATAAAATTTCCTCCAAAAATGCGACTTATATGTGTTTTTTTCTTCTTCATTGTGCATTTTTGGGCTGGTGCGACTTATACATCGGAACGACTTACAGTCCGGAAAATACGGTAATAAAACTGGATGTGTTATGGATGAAAACGTTTTTAGAATGCTGCGACAATTTTTCTACTCCTAAATTACGTTTTCAAAATCATAATATATGGTCTTACTCATAGTATCGCAATATATTGTATCGTCTGTCCTGTATCGCGATACATATCGTATCGCCAGTTACACACACCCCTACACCAAACGGTTCACTGTGACTGTAATGGTTGTTTACATCTTTTCATCATTTTCTGCTGTTGATGATAAATAAACTTGCCTAAAACATAAAAGTTAGCGAGTATAGTGCAGATATAATAAATTACAGACGTTTCCAGATGTTTTGTCTAAACTGCTACTGAAACGTTCACATATAAAAGCAGCAGATTCCTTCAATAATTCAGTTTTAATTCCAGGTTTTCCCAGAATGCAGCTCAGTGTTCCAGTCAAATCTGTTCAGTCATTGTTGAGTTTGAGCACAGAAACTCATCTTCATAACCTAACGTGAGGGTGATTCCAGAGGTTCAGTCATCAACCACTCTTATACATACGTAATATATACGTTACGGTCATAATAAAGTGGCTGATCAAGTTACATTTAATGTTCATAATGAAAATAAACACCCACCTCAGCACTGTCGGGTTGTGAAAACTTTGAGGACAAAACATTAACTTCCTGTTTTCCATAAATGTTTTTATAAACATACTTAAAAATGAAGATTGGTTTTGTTTCCCACGGGGGGAACTGTGAGCGAGACGACGCATCTCTATAAACCACATGACAACGTTCAGTCTACTGATTGGTCAGAATGCCTGGGGGCGGGACTAAATACAGGAAAAAGGTTCTGAGTTCGGATCCTGAGCTAGCTGACGACAGCTGAGCTGTTTATGAACTATTTGAACTCGTCAGTGTTTTTATGAGTCAGAGCTGATAAATCTAGTCATCAGTGAGGTAACAGACGTTGATCACATGAGCTAGCTAGGAGCTACTCAGTAGCTACTGAAGTGTGTGTGTACCCTCTCACCTCCCAGAATGCAACACAAACACGGCTACAGGAGGGCGTTTGGCTCAAACTTTTTAGCTTACACGTTGTGTTGGATGGAGGTCGGATCATGTTTACACCATAAACCAGCTGTGGGGTTCGAGACTACCTCCTGCGACGGGTCTCGTTTCGGTTCTTTTGTTACGATTAGAGCTCACGCCTATGCAAACAAACCGAACCAAGGAGGAAAGCAGACTAGGGTTTGATCTAAAGGGACTGCAGGTGAGAAAACACCCTTACACAGATCTAATGAGGCGTATTCTGAAGTATGACCAGATCAGCGTCAGCATAAAGTGCAACTAAAAGATCCTTCTAGTTTAAACGACATCTACTTACAGGGAAGGACGTAAACATGATCTAACAAACAGCTCAGCTCAAACAGGAGGTATCCGCTGACTCATGTGGAGAACGTGTTGGGGGTGAGGTCACTCTCTCTCTGAGGGCTGATAGGTTAACAAACAGAGCTTAGAAAATAATTACAAAGTCTCATATCTTACTAAAAACCTCGTATCCAAAAATATGCTTTACGCCTTTGTTCATTCAGCCGCCACCTTCTCTAGTCATCAACACTTTTTGTCCCTTTTCCAAACAGTAAAAAGTTCTCAAACTGTGCAATTTCTCTCAGTCGTCGTACAAAATACTCGATCTGAAACATTCATTAACACGGAAACTAACATGCGACAATAAAACGTACCTACGCTCTGAATTAAAGGGTTTCCTCTTAAAAAATAAGTCATGTGCAATCAATCCAAGATACACAGCTAAACAGGATTAATGCTCGATGCGTTCGGCTCGCCTCACACATCACGCCAGGGTTTGTTGCTCTCCTGCCAGGCAGCCACATGGAGGCAAATATATTTGATTAGAAAAACACGCCGACACCCCACCCCCGCCTCATTACCCTGTTGGGAGTTTCAAATGGAGAACTCCTGGTGAATCAGGAAGTGAGGCGTTCAGGTTAACACTGATTACTGGTATCAGAATGAACAGGGATGTGTCACTCGAGCACAAAACCTTTAAATGTTACAAATAAAAACAACTACACAGATCTAGAGGTAAAAGTTAATAATGGCAGAGTAGAAAACATGGAGATCCAAGAGAATCCGTTTTTTCCAGTTTACCAAAACTCTTCCTTTGTGGTTGGAACAGGTGGATCCGAGTCCCTCCTTTGGGTCTACGTAGGACACAGGACTGTGGAGAGAAGACGACAGCAGCTGGTGATAAATGCTGTTTGGATGTGTGTGGCACGTGAAGGGGAGCTGTGAATTATGGGAGAGCAGCAACGACAGGAGCGCGTGAGGAGAGGAAGCTGTAATTACAGGTGAGAAGCTAACAGCTGCTACAACAAGCTTGTGGTAAAAACTAATTAGAAGCATGAGTGTGTGTCAGGGTGTGGAAACACAACAAAAGGCCTGAGAGCTAAATGATAACTAGGTGGTAGTGTTGTGCACTTATTTATCAGCTTCATTTAAAAGAAAACAAGTGATTTCTCTCCAGGGATTTGCCAGTTTTTGTGTCCAGATGGAAGTCCCCTCACTCAGTCAGTAATGCCTCAAAACAGGAGCAGTTTTCTCAAAAGGCTAAAGGTCAAAGAGCTGCCTCAGGTTCCACTGGTTCATACCAGAACTACTCAAAGGACAAGGAAAGACCCGGTCAACAAGGACCAGCATCCACTTTTCTCCTCCTCTTAAAGGGATATTCCACTAAAAAGTGATTTTTTTTGGGTCCATTTCCATAATCCTCATAGTTAGATCACTGGGCAAAAACAATTAGTAACCAGCCCAGCTGTTATCCTGATCCAGCAGTACTCCTTTAGCATTAGCTTAGCATAAAACACTGTAAGTGAATGGTAACAACTAGCATTGTGAGAAAAAAGTCCTTAATACTCACTCAGTAGTGATACTAATTCTGTCTAGTGACCTCAGTAAACATATCGACTAAGTGAAAATAAAAAGTAACACGAAGGAATTACAGGTACTATTTTAGACTGGGGACTACTTTATGACAAAGAACAGCTGTAAGCCTCCGCTGAACGGTGCAAGGACATGACGCAGCAACCCCAAAGTCGCCTACGTCTGTAAATACAAATCCTGGCTACTAGGCTAAACCTGGTAACGCTTTTTGAAGATCATCTCTGAGCAGCTCCTGACTTTGTTGTTTTTCATCGTTTGTGAAGTTTGAAAACAACGTTCGGATTCGTGTTTACGGAAGTAGGTCTCCATGGGGACGCTGCATCATGTCAGTGGAGGCTTACAGCAGTTCCTCGTCATAAAGTAGTCCCTAGTCTAAAATAGTTCCTGTAATTCCTTCGTGTTATTTTTTATTTTCACTTACAGTCGATATGTTTACTGAGGTCACTAGGCAGAGTTAGTATCACTAGTATCACTACTGAGTGAGTTTTAAGGACTTTTTTCTCACAATGCTAGTTGTTACCATTCACTTAGAGTGTTTTACGCTAAGCTAATGCTAAAGGTGTACTGCTGGATCAGGATAACAGCTGGACTGGTTATAAAATTGTTTTTGCCCACTGATCTAACTATGAGGAATATGGCAACAGAAAAAAAAATCACTTTTGGGTGGAGTATCCCTTTAACATGTCTGTTCCTGATCAACTTCACTGAAAACACAGACAGGAACTCGGTTTCCTCCTGCCAGCAACATGGAGGGATGTTGAAGTGAATCTGATTTCAGCCCAGGTTTGGGTCGGTGTAACACCAACATATTTAGAGGAGATCTGGTCCTTTTCTAGACAGATTTTTAAGCTTTTTCCAAGATTATTTCACAGTTTAATGAGAAAATCATGAATATTTTTAAGCAAATCTTTACAATAAGGTAAAAGGATTGTATGATAGTAGAAAATGTTTTTTAATTCGTTCTTTACGGGTAAATAAACTTCCGGTTGAGTCAGACTTTCAAATCCATCTCATTCAAAATTAGCATCTGATCATGAAGCAAATAGAAAAACCCTAAAAAGGTATTGGATCTGCTAAACGTTTCAGTTTCAGGTGAGCTGAAAAACCCTGAGGTAAAAAAGCAGTTGGTAAAAAGTGTTTACCTTTGAGGATGTAGTCTGTTAGGAGGGCAGGTACCTTGTCGCTGTCGTCCCTCATGGCGTGGAGGACTGACATGGTGAGAAAAGCGTTTTAGACTTCTAGATGATCACATCTAACGTAGAGTTGGTGTCAGTACTCCTATAGTGTTAATCAGACTCACTCTTTGTGAGGATCTGGAGGTCTTCTACAGACGGAGAGCCTGATTTCTTTTCATATGGGATTACTGTGGTCAAGTACTGAAAAGAAACGCAAAACAATGACGTTAAAAAACAAACATTTTGTTACCTGTTTAGCTTTCTTTTGCTGTAGCCTTGGAACAAAAATGGAGAATGTTTACCGATGTGAAATAAAAAGCAGCGACAGGTCACACAGAAAAGGCTGTAAAATTAAAACGACAAGTGACTGAAACATAAGAAAATAAGTTACTGGAGGAAAAAACGTAAAGAAACAAAGACAAAAGTGAAGAAATGGCATAAAATAAAGTGGAAGTTGTGTGGAGAAAGGTCTATGAGCATGCTGGAGGAAATATAATTAAAAAGAAAAAAAAACAGCACAGAAAAGCATCCTCAGTGGGAAGAAAGAGCAGGGGCACCTGTTTGTCCCCTCCTGTGTAGCCAAAAGTTTGACGGAGGCCATTCTGAATGACAGTGGAGAGTCCCTCCAGAGTGAGGAGCTACAAGCAGTGAAAGGAGGGAGGAGAAAAGAAGAGATTGACTAGGAAAGAAGGAAAAGGGCTTTGGGAAAACCCCCTTTGTGCCAGTATGTCTCATCTGTCAGGTCATGCATCTCGTTTCATACCATGGAACCGTGTCAGTAACCATCGCCACCATCATGCATGTGGGCTCTGTGTTCTGCGGCTCACCGTGCCCGGTATGTGTGTGCTGACCGTCCTCTGGCCGTTGGGCCCCATCGTGGTCGTGCTTCGGATCTTCTTCTTCTTTCGGAGCAGCTCGCGGTGCTCCTTCTGTTTGTTCTGCACATCAATGAGTAGCGAGATGAAGCTGTTCTTTACCTGCACAGGTGCAAAACGTCAGACGTGTTTTAGAATCGCACCGACAGAATCAAACGTTCTCGTATGTTTTCACCTGCTCTCTTCAATTTAAAGCATCTGCTTATGAAAGAGAGAGAGAAATGCATCTTGAATATCCTGCAGCTAAATCTCCAATCTTTGTATTTTCTGGTCCTTGAATGCACTTGTAATTACAGATCTGTCATGTGGAAGCTTTTACTAACAGAATCACCATTTTCAAGGTAATCAAATCAATCACAAATCAGAAATACCGTGTTAATCCCAGAGGGAAATGAGATGTTTTAATTCTAATTCGTGTTAATTATGGGTCAGCGCTTCAAGAAGAATCAGGTCCAGTATCGACCCTCGAGTCTGGAGGCTGTTTTATTAGTAAAACTGTCTCTTGGTTTGTCTTTTTATCAGCATCAGTAATAGGGGTGTGTATCGGCTAGAATCTGGTGATGCGATATGTATCGCGATACAGGGCAGACGATACGATATATTGCACTAATGCGATACTATGAGTAAGACCATATATTATGATTTTTAAAACATAATTTAAGAGTAGAAAAACTGTCAAAGCATTCTAAAAACTTAACGAACGAAGAAGACGACCAACTAGCGGTCATACTTTTAATTTTACTGCAACAATTACTGTCATCATTAACGGTTCCATTATTTATTTTTTTTTTTAATATAATAAAAATTCATAATTTGCTTTATATTTCGATATAGCAAAAATATCGCGATACGGATATCACAATATCGATATAATATAATGACAGAAAATATCGCGATGTATTGCAGTATCGATATTTTCTTACACTCCTAATCAGTACTGAGTTCAGATGCTCGGTATGGTCAGAATTCGAGTTATTTGTAACTCTTAGAGGATTCTATTTCTGGATCCTGTCAAAACAACTCAAAGCAAAGTAAAAAATAAACCCGGGGCTTCCTCCTTGACCTCTCAGCGGCCGACAGAAGGCTGAGAGCTTTTTTTTAGTCAACACGTGTTCAAGTGGCTGTTTTACACTCTGAACGTTTCAAGGTTTCTTCATCTTTATCCATCTCTATTGAATTCACTGTGACTTTGAACCAGTCAAATCAAAGTTACCTCCTTTTCAAAGTCTAGTTCGTCTCTCAGAGCCAGAGCTTGGATCAGCTCTTCACTGTAGCGGCGGATGGCGGCCTCCACTTCCTCCAGAGTCTGGTTGAGCTCCGACACGGACAGCTGACGCAGACCTGAGGACCATATGACAATATGAACAACCTGTTAGTAAATCTGTTTGTTCTAACTTTAGACATTTTGTTCAGCCATTTATATCTAGCTGATTACATAACATTTGGGACGATACGTTCACGGTCTGCGCTCGTCACAGATTACATAAGAATGTGCACGTGCATCTAACACGCACAGGACATAGTTCATCTCATCATTCAGATAACTGTGAAACGTCTCACAAACACATGAAATCACACTGGAGGAGTGGATTCCTGTTGATGCGTTTGTACACGAGCTGTAGAGGTACTCACGTTCCTCGTAGCTGCTGTTGGAGCCGGAGCGTTTCAGAGCACCCAGGTCCTGAGACAGCATGGACAGGTCGGACTGAGAGGGGCTCTCATCGTCGTCGGGGTCGGGAGACTCCTGCATCATCTCCTCGATCTCCTCGATAACCTGACGAGGCCACGGAGAAACAAGTTTTCCTGACTGTTATTAAAGAATCAGCTGCTGACGTGGAGGTTAAAGCCAGTCTGCTTCTGTCTGATGAGCAGGTTTTGTTTTAGTGTAAAGACATGAAACTCAGAGGCAGAAAAAGGAAACGAATGAGCTTGAAAATAATTTGGAAGCCGTTTTTAAAACAAAATCATTCAAATTATAACTACAACACAGCTAAATGTTACATTTTTAACCAGTTTTAGGTTATTTTCATTGAATCACTGATACTTCCTTCTTCTTCTTTAACCAGAATATTTAAAATTCATCGTTACAGGAATGTACCGCCTTGACGGATGGACTTAAAGTTCCATCCCCTCCTTGTGTTAACTGTTTCAGATTACAGAGAGATAACTAAGACCTATAAAAGTCCCGTGTTTAATTATGAAAGAAAATACCCATAATACTAACGCTGATCCTGCTAGGAGATTCATCACAATCAGCCTTCTACTTCCTAGTTATCTCTCTGATCCAGTTACTAAAACAAGTCTCCACTTTACCAATTAAGACAAAACTTGCATTTTATTTGGGTTTTAGATTACATCACAGATTTTCCCCAGAGGTGGAGGATGAGGTTAGATCATGTGTGGTCCTGTTACCTGTTCAGCTGTGAAGAGCGGCTCATCGCTGATGCAGGACACGATGATGGAGTGCATGTCCAGCTGCTCCCTCAGCTCCTCGTCATCATCCTCCTCCGACAGATCCAACGACTGGTTATCCACCTTCTGTCCCTTTGGGAGGACAGTGGAGTCAGAGATTCAACTTCAAAATGACCAAAATGGTTTTAAATTAGGAAACTAATGCAAACATCAGAAGTAAAACATCACTTTTCTTTTTCTAACAACTTTGTTTTTTGTGTTTTTGCAAGAATATATTAAAAAACAGTCACATTAGCTTCATTGCTAGGAAAATAGTTCTGTTCTAGTCATCATTTCAGGAAAATTTCCAAATAATTGTGTGTGTGTGTGTGTGTGATTGTGGTACCTCGTGCTCAGTGAGTTTGAGGGCAGGCAGGTGCAGGGAGCGAGTGTAAGACGTCTTCCAGTCCACAGGCATCACGTTGCCATAGTTATTAGTCAGAGCGTTCCACACCCTGAAATAACGCAGCAAAAAAACTGTGAGTAACAAAAAAGAGGTAGATGTGACAAACCGTGCTTCCTTTTTACTGTGAGGCAGCATTACACGGCGATATCTGCTCTCTGACCACCCCCTCGCTGTGTTCCTGCTGCTGCATCACACCAAAAAAATAAATAACGAATCATCTTCTTAATCACACGTTTCTGTAAACTTCGTTAGTGAGGCGCGCAGCCGGATCGGGCTAAGACTTTCAGTCTGTTTTTGAAGAGCCGTTTACAAGTTTGGCTGACTGAGAAATGCTGTTGAACTAACAGACTGCTGCATGTTTACAACCCTTGGCAGAAAACTCTCAAAGAGCCAGACGGTGCTGCAAATCTGTTAAAGTCACTCTAAAAATGTTATGTTTTACCCTAAATAACGTACGTAGTCACCAGATTTGAGGGATCCTGTACAATATGGGCGATTATACGTCCAAATGTAGAGGATGTCCAGTCACCCGAAGCTGTTTTTGTACTTTTGGCTCCGAGCGCTGAAGGATGGGTGCTGAGAACCCATGTGTCACAGTGGCTCTATGTATTACACACACACACACAAATGTTTATGTAACATGCATGTTTCACCCTGAAGTGTTCATGCACTGCTTGGTGAGCTGTTGATTCGTTCTAAATAGGGCAAAGCCTGTCGCGAAGCTTTGGTTGTTTTTTTTTTTCTGCTCCAAGCACCAACAGCGTCTCAGGCACGTGAACGCCTGCCAAAACCCACCAGTGGTTTTAGTGATCTGAAGTGAATTTAAAATCAGGACAGTGCGTTTGCATTTCATCGCTATACACATTTATCTCACTTCCACACGCTTGACTGACTGTGGTGTTAACATAATTTGACTTCTCTCTACAGACTCTAACTCAAATTCACAAACAAGAACTTCATCTTTGTCATCCTGCGTTTCATCTCAGTCACGGTGCTGCAAAGGGGAACTTGTTAGGCAGCGCGACACGTTCTGCAAAAGCGCAGCCATCCAGAAATGACTCTTGCTGAGTTTTTGGATCTTAGCTCACTGCTGCCCAAATATTTCACGCCTTCCTTCCCGCGTTTCTCTCTGAATCTCTCCTTTTTTTATTGCATGACCAACATTCTTAAAATACATTATCCTAACACCTTTAACTGAGACCACTTTCTCCCACTATTTCTGCTGAAGCTTCTCTGACGCACGCACTATTCTGTGTGCATAATTACTTGATTTTTACCAAGTTCAAAAAGTGAATTTTAAAACATAATCTGTCAAGATCTCAAACAACTTTATTGTTAATTAGAATCCTGTTCAAACCGTTTACTTGGTGACAATTTCAATAGAGATCTACCAATTCTGGTTATGAGGGATAATACATAATTCAGATTTTTATCGATTTAGGACAATTTATCGCAAGTACCTAAAGTTACATAATAAAATCTTTTTTATTTCCTGAAAATTATGATTCTGGAAGTAAAAACGTCCACATGGAAGGCCTGTTATTGCTACTGTGATTTAGTGCTTAGCAAATATGAGTTCACAAAGTGAATAAATTAATCAAAACAGTTGATGCTTTGGCAATGGTGCATTCACTGACCAGGAAAAGAAAAATAATTCAGATTTTTGAGTTTGAGGTTTAAATTAGGATGATCATGCCTGAATAGTGGTCGATTCTGATCATGTATCTCTAAATTTAAACGAAAAGGACGAGTGATTTCCAACAAAAGCGACACATATGTGCAGATTCAAAACTCTCACTTTAGCACAACACCATTGAGCATTTTTTGACCCTTTTTAATCATTCTCTCTCACTTGACATTTCAGAGATAAAACATAGTCAAGACCAGATAATGATGAACCCATTCACAACAGAAAAATAAAAACAGAATTCTGTTCTTATTTCACAAAGCATTGCAAATTAAACAATTGGTGAATATTTCCATTCTGATCGATTTATAACCAACTTCCTACACAGTCATGGCCACAAAACTAAAGAAAGGTTGATTACAAACATAAACAGTTCAGACAGTTTTGACAAATTGTAAGTATGAATTAATAACTAATACAGTATAAAATCATTAAATTATATAAAGAAACTTAAAATATTTTCTATGTGTCAACAATCACAAAAAAACAATGCATAATCTAAAACTAGCATCCAGATTACTTTACTTTGGTCCACTTTGCAGCTTGCTCTCATCACGTGGTCAGATCAGAGAGCTGTGTATTGGATGCAAAGGGCAGGGAAGAGTGATTCATGCTGTAAAAGTGACATTTCTGCCCGCTGTGGGCTAAATGTGACTGACTGCTGTGTAGTAATACCATGTGAATGAGTAGCTGTGACATTTAAACACCAGAGATCCAACAACTGCTGAGGACCTCCGACTGAGATAACAACAGCAACAGATGCAGACAGAGGAATCTATATAAAAATAAATAAATAAATATATATATGTGTGTGTGTGTGTGTGTGTGTGTGTGGCAGAATGGATCTATTTGAATCAACTTTTTTAAACTAAATTTAAAATATTCGAGTAAATAAAGATATTTACAACGGTGGTATGAAGCTCCGTAATATTTAATTAAATTTAGTTCACCTTTAAGAATATTTTGCTGTAAGCCAGACCGAAGGCAGCTGAGATTCCTTCACTGATGTGAATGTGAGATTAGCCATGAAGCTAAAGCGGCTAGCTAGCCGATGGATCAAAAGTTATCCTCAACGAAACCAGCGAAAAAGTAAAATTCATACTCACTCGTCGTCCTTCAGGAAGTTATCCTCTGTGATGGGTTTAATGGGAGCTATGTTTTCTGTTGTAGTGTTATAGTTGCGGAAACACACTGTCAGCTTTTCGTCGAAGTCGTGGACCAGGTCCTCCATCGACTTGAAGCTGCAGATCTCCCCAGAGAAGCTGTTGTCCAGGTCGGACAGATCGTCTAGGCCCGACGGGTCGCCCACATTTGAGTTCAGCTTGTCCAGCTGGTCGGCCGACTCCGAAAACGGCTTGAATTCGTTGAAGTCTTGCCAGTCCTCATCGAAGTGGGCTAACGGCGCCGCCATCGCTGCCCTGGGAACCTGTTTCGGCAACCCGTACGTCCAGTACACTCAGCGGGGCTGCTCTGTTTTCTCCTCAGCTTTGAGAAACGACGAGACCGAGGAGGCGGGACGTCATGACGCAAGTCTTATGCCCCGCCCCGTTAGGTTAGCAAAACAAAACAAACAGCTGCAGGGGCGGTGCTGGGATATTCAACAATGGGGGCTCTATCTACCCAGCCCAAAAATCTAGAATTACAGAAATTATCACCATTTTAAAATGACGTAAGAGTAATAAAACACGATAAACAGTGTGCTATTGTTTGCTTTTGCTGGCTTAGTCAAAATGAAATAAAAAATAAAAAATCTAAGCTTTCATTCAACTTTTAGAGTATTTTAGAGGGGTGCCACTAACAGCTATTTTTATTTTTCTATTGATTTAAAAAATATATTAAATTATTATAAACAACTAATTATTAAGATGTTCTGGAGAATGGACTGAGAATCAGCTACATGCATTTCTGTATACTGATGAGTTTTTGGTAGCTTCCAGTTACATTAGCCTAACTTTTAGTAGCTTCAGTGCTATGCAATGTTGCGTGGTCATTCGTGTCCTCAAAACGAGCAGAAGTAAATGTAAGCTAAGCTGGATACAATAACTTTAGCTTACGTTAGCATTTACTTCATTTGATATCATAAAAGCCTGCACATATTAAACACATTCTGCCATGAAGCTTTTAAACTGTCACCTGGCTGAGGCCTGATAATGTGTGTGTTTGGAAAGTGGTGGGGTGTATTGGCTGAAAGGTCTAAAGAATTAGAAATTCAGTTAATTTTAAAAATATGCATCACCTACAAATATCAATGCTGACTATCAGAGTCAACCTAATAAATTCTCATCATGACTATTCACTGCAGCACTACTCAATTTAACAGCAGCTTTTGTAAAACACTAAGAAAATATAGCCTTGACATTTAGGACACATCTACTTGTGAAATGTGATGTTATATGTAATGTCTGATCCAGGTCTTCTAGCATGCATGTTTTAGTTTTCATGCTCCAACACTCAATTCAGTGGTTGAATCACATGTTCAGCATGTTGTTCAGAAGTCTGTGAATCACCCATTGATTCAAATAATACCCTAATAATAATAATAATAATAATATAATAAAATACCCTAAATACTGCTGAATAATGGTTTTACATTAAAGACGATGTTCTTTAATTTACTGTTTATTTTTCAAGGTTTTTTTAATATATGAAAGCACTGTAAATAATGCTTGTTGTAATGTCACAAAACCGCCACAAGAGGGCGAGTGTGTGTCAGCAGAAACAGAACCCAAAGGCCAAAAAGTCACAAGATAGTTCACTGCTTTGTACTATCACCCCAGCTGAATACACTTCACTTCATTAGCTAGCTGCTTTAAAAAAAAAAAAAAGCATAATACGTCTTGGATTTGATTGGTTGTTTTGTAGTTTCTTGGTCCTGAGAAATAATTTGAGTCCATATTCAGTCGAAGTTTCTTGAATGGTGCTCACAATTGTGCTTTGTAGCAAAAGTCAATGAGGTTTGGAGGTTTTATTTATCAGGAAATTAAATTAAAATAAACAATTTGAATAATAAAAGATGGATTTTTCCTTTAACATCTAAAAAGGATTTATAGCTCAACTGTATTTTTTGTTCTTCTGTCTCACTTTAGTACAAATCTGAACCTAAAACTGCATCAGCCTCCTGCTAGAAGACTAAAGTACCATTCTTGCTATCCGAGCGAGGGCCACACAAAATCATGAGGGCTGCAAGTGGCCCCCAGGCTGCACTTTGGACATGCCTGCTTTACAGGTTCATGAAAAGTCACTTAGCGCCATCTGCTGCTTGGATCCAGAATACCACGTTTGTAACTTCTGAGTCTCTGGTCTGGTGCCCTGAAGTCTCACAAAGTCACGTATCTCACGAGGGTTAGGCTAACCCAATGTGGCTAGCTGTTATGCTAGCTCCGGAGTGTTTTTAGCTCATGATTCCTGATTTTTCCCATCTCTCCCTGCTTGAACAGCTGATTTCTTTGAATGAGTGATGAACCGCTCCAGTAGAAAGCAGTGAAGGCTGAGGAGACATTTAACAGGTAGATTTAGGGCTTTCTGAGCAGAAACAATGCTAACGTTTTTACGACAGATTTAAAACAGACACTAGGGGGAGCTAAAAACAAGCAAAACTGCATAGTGTGCCTTTAATCACTACTTTATAGAAAATATGCTCATGGTTTTCACTTTAACCTCTAAAGGTCGCGAATTTTGTATAAAAGAAGTGACCAACAACTATTAACAACAAATTTTACTTACAATAAATTAACTTTATTACTCTGATAATTAATGCTGGTTTCAAACCACACCTCCACTTTGTTGGTATGGTCTTTAGAGACTTTTATTTGACAAAAAATATCCACCCACTGGCGATTCTGACTCATGCTTTGCCAAGTCAGCAGTTCTGGGTAGAAGATCTGCACACACACACATTTTAAGTTTGGGAAAAGTTGGCTTTCTGTATATCTGATGGATGTCCAAATCCTGGGCCTGCACCATCAAACTCCCATGGGTCTCCTCCATTTTTTTTCTTTCAAAACCCTGAATTCTTTATTGAAAATATGCATACATAACACTTTTCCTACACAACAATACAAAACAGTACAATCACTTTTTTTTTTTCAAATAAGACAAACGCAAACCAACACATCTTCCCTTCCCACCCTTTAGCCCAAGGAACTTAGAGATGCTACAGTAAGCCCTTATGTCCCACCCAGACCCGACCCGACCCGCCACCAAAACCACCACCATCATCACCTCAGAGAAATAAGACAAGAGTTAAATCAGAAACAACTCCCTTGGTAAACTCAGACAAAAGAACAGCGATAACACCAGGTTGCATACAGACATAGCATTTGCCACCAGCAGGTGATTGATGGGTTTTATTGAAATGCTTTTTTTTCTGGGTTCTTAGTATGACTTATTTATTTTTTCTTCCACACCCCAAGTCTTTTGAAATGATGTATGGCGTTAAAGAGGGGTCAGTTCTGTGCTCCAGGAGCTGACAGGTTACTAGCATGTGCATATCACACCATGACACACACAACCCACAGAAAACAGAACTGCGTATCTGTGTTTTGGCTTTGAAACGGGTCAGAAAAGTAGCAACTGCCAATCTACAACAGCACACCAAGGGAGAGAGATTAATTACACACAGATGCGATAAGATTCTTCACGAGGAGGAGATTCTTTCAAGGCGAGGGGTGGATCGTTAGAACCTGATTCGATTATAAGTAACACACTAAGACTCCTCCCACTCCTACTGGCATGGGTGCTAATGTGCATATTCATTTATGATAGTGGTGCTAGATAAACTGAATACAAACAAAACTATATAGAAACACAAAGATAAGAGGGATTATATGATTACAGAAAAAAAAAAGGACTCCAAATGTCTGGTTATATTTTAATATGATCATACAGGGATAGAGTTCAACCAAAAAAAAAAAAAAAATGATATGAGAACAAAAAAAAATAAGGTAACAAAAAAGAAAAAGTTCAATAAAAACAGACAGAAAAGCACTGTTTTTTTTAAACATTTTACTGTATATCAGTCTGTAGCAAATTGCCATTACATACCCTGAAAAAGGGAGGAAGAAAGCTTTAAATGGTGCAGACACCACTGAGTAACTTGGCTGGAGAGCAAAGGGGGTGTTGATGCTGGATTCTCTCTAAGTTCCAAGAGTTAGTACCCTCGAGACGAGGCTGCTGTGCCTTACGATGTGGAGTTTTATAACGTCTGGGTCAGTCGCTCCCTTTGGGTGCATAGAGGCAGAGTGAGGACTCGATTCCTTTTCGCAATCTCCTGTTAGGTTTTTACTAATGAAACCTTTTAAGCCAGAATGGCCAGTGTGGCGACCATAAGCCTATAAACTCAATGGATTTATGCCACTGTCGTATGTGCAAGAGAGCAGAAAGACCACTCAAAGTGCAGTGAGGGTGTCATACATACTGAGGGTTTGTGTGCAACTGTATGAACAGGAAGGCAGATTGTGTTTTGTTTCGGTTGCAGGGTTGCACCGACACTCCCTAACTACACGCTCAGAGCGGGGTTATGGTGATCGGAGATTCATCTATTTTAACATTTTGTCCAACAATTACAATCATTAGCTTCTCTTATAAAAGGACCCTTTACTAATACATTTTACTTTCTACACATGCCTCACTCAGATTTCTTTATTTATTTCCTTATCAACAAATCTGATGTCAATAACTCAGTGCTGTTTGAATGCTGCATGGGTAAGGACGAAAAAAAAAAAAGGGAAGAAAACATTTTAATGTAAAACTTGAAGCCCCGTATTAAAAAAAACTTTCTATTTTACAAAATGGCTCTAGATAATTCTTTGTTCCACAGACACAGGTCCCTCTGGGGCTTTGGATAACTCAGAATTGGTTTAAAATCCTCTTTACTGTGGGAACGGGGGGGCGTGAGAATCTTCTGCTGGTGTGAATTGAACTCGCATACGAAAACGCACGCCAATTAAATCTGCACCCATTAATATCAACTCTCTCACTACTGTGTGCATGCAAAAGTCACTCGCAGTCACAAATACTCACATTCGTTCACACACACAGGAGGGACAGCAGTCAGTAGTGCACAATGCAAGTGAACTTTTTTCACGTCTGACGGCGTCTCTTCTGAGAAGGGCCGTGGTTACGGGTCTCAACGGCGTACGGCACACCTCGCCGACGATGTGTGACCCCCTCACAGATGATATGTGACCTGTGACTCGCTCCTCTTAGGCAGGTGTAATGGAGTTGTGCGACAGCTAGCTCGGTTGCTGGGAGGGAGGGGGTTCGGGTGGAGATACAACAGCGGCTGTCCTCGTTAGAAGTTAAATTAAGGAATTAAAAAAGTTTTTTTTTTTCCTCTTTTCTTTTTTTTCTCCTCTAATGTTGAAAAACAAAAAGTGGAATCTTCACGCTGAAGTTTTCCATGGGCACTACATGAGCTAAGACTCACCTCTTAAATGAGAATAAACGCTATGACTATCATAAAAAAATTCCAACAGTTAGCATAGCCTATTTGTGTTCTTTGTCAGCTGGTTGGTCGATGTTTTATGGCGGATTTGCAGCCTTTGTCCAAATAACTGAACATCAAGGGATATAGCAAGTACGAGGGGAAAAGGAAAATGTACATACAGAAGAGTTGCCAAGTCCCCCTATGCACCATTCTCCCCCCAGAATTCCCCACCCTCGTCCATGAAGACATTAGACGGGTAACGTCAGAGACAAACAGGCAGATGTAGTCACGTGAGGAGACGGCTGGTCTGCTGCCTGTCTGGACGCGTCACAAGAACTCCATGTGCTCCAAGCTTAAGGTGGAGGTGGGTGTCCTCAGGTACTTGCAAGGACCTGGCATGTCTGATGACGGCGCGGCAAAAATGGAGGAGGAAGGGTCAGTTAGAAGCAAGAAGAACAGCTGTTACAGCTCACCAGTGGAGGACCCGCCGGGATTTCCAGGTCTCTGGATTGGGATCAGACTTTTTTTTTCTGGTGAGGACTTGTGTGCCCAGGGTGTCCATCATCACATCCACCATTTTTGTGGGCCAGCCTGGAGATCAATGTTCTCATTTTTGTTTACTTGATGTTTTGGTGACGTTTTTCTTCGCTTGCTTCTGGTGGTACTCAATTTGGGTTGCCCATTTACATTTTTATTGTGGGATTCTTGAATTGTTGTCAAAGTAAGAGGTCATCTGCTCTGTAAGTGACCATCAACTGTCCATGTTACTGCAGTTTTCTGAGAAAGGAAAAAAAAAAAACTATTATAATGATGAAAGAGCCATAAGTGAAGAACAAAGTTTACTTAGGCAAGTCCAGTTTTTAAGTCTGCAAATATAAACATATCCTAAACCAAAGTGAGTGTTGTTGTGACAAGAGCCGTTACCGTTCAGTCCGTCTGCCTCTTGCGAGTCAAGAAATGGAGCCGGACCCCAGATGCGCACTGTGCCGTCGTCTGAGGCAGAAGCCATGAGGCCTGGGATGGCCGGGTTCCAACTCACACAGTTAACGGTGCGCGTATGACCTGTGAGCTCAGCGATCGGGAGTTCACCACGTCTGTGCCAGATGTACACTTTGTGGTCTGATGGGAGGGACAAGGAGGTAAACGCAATCAAACCAAACAGCTGAAAGTGAATAAACATGGCGAGTTTTTCCTCTCTCTTTATTATCCATTACAACAGTTACGGTATTCAGCAGCTGTCGGACCATACCTTCACTGCCGCTGGCGATGAAGTCTTCATTGTGTCCTCCGAAGCAGGAGTGGATGGTGTAGAAGCCCTGGGTCACACCTTGGTACTTCCTCACCAGCACCCGATCTTGAAGATCCCACAGGTGCACTCCCTATAAAAAGGTACAGAAATATAGCAGATTAACATACTTACAGATGAGCTTTTTGTGTTCCATAAGCAAAAAACGATGACTAGATACAGTCATAACTGTAGGACGTTTACCTGAGTTGCTACATTTAACAAAGCTAATCTTCCGTTCTTTGAAACGGTAAAAGACATGATGGGGTGGTCCTCCTGAACTCTGCAAACAACATGTAAAGAAGAGATATGAATACATTTATAAAGTGACTGGTTAAACAATGAAAGCATAAATGACATTTAACCTTGATCTCGATATAAATGGCACATAAAGAGAGCAGACGTACATGTTTCTGTCCGTGAGGTCCTCGAAGTTGTACCCTCGGATACGCTGGTGGGTGTCGGAGGCCAGCACTGTCCTGCCATCGCTCAGGCACCACAGGCACTGCACCCTCACACCCTCCCAGGAGTCTAACAAGTTCCCGTCCAGGTCCTGACAACACAGGCAGCAGATCCTTTATGATCTTCAGACGTAAATAGACTCACGACAGGACTATTATGTTTGACAAAGAAACCTCATTAAATGTGAGTTCACAGAAAATATCTGGATGGCCAATAAAAAGAGCGCCGGTCCACTTACACACTGATAAAACTGCCCTCTTTGTCCTCCAGTGACGAAGCGTTTGCCATCAGGATTCCAGGCCACACTGGTAAGACTGTCTTCATGGGACTGGGACATTTTGGTCCGCAGCTCCCCCGTCTGGTAAACAAGAGGATTGAAGGAGGCAGTAGGAAAATAAAACGGTAAAGGAAATGGGGGAAGGGAGAGCGAGGGAGACACATTAAGTAAGAGTGGGGGAGGGATGAAGGGAGGGGAAAGGATGGGTGGAAAGGAAAGGTCAGTGAGTGCACATAGCACACTACGGGGTATCTAGAGCACTTTTCAGGTGGGTTGAATCACATTTCATTCCATGCTCCTTTCACTTAGTGCTATACTGAAGGTTTGCATGTTGATCAATTAAAAGGGAAATGGCTGCACTTCTTATGAAAAGGTAAAAACACAAAAGCTTGCTTGAACTTTTGTATAAAACTGAATCAATAAAGATCCACAGTCAAGAAAAAAGATGAGACAAATTAGAAGCTTTTTAGCCTTAATGCTACCTGAACATTCCAGAGCCAGAGCTCAGAGCAGTCGTCAGGTCCACAGGCGATCAGGTAGGTGTCATCAGGGCTCCAGGCCAAGTAGGAGACTCCGTAAGCGTGACCCTCCAGGGTTCGCAGCAGCTTCAGCTGGTGGCTCTCCTACACAAACATATAAATAAAAACGAGGGATGCACCGAAATGAAAATTCTTGGCCGAAACCGAAAATGAGGAAACCCAGGCCGAAAACCGAAACAAATGATTATGTAAATTATTAGAATCAGAGCATTTATGGCTACGATGTGTTAACCTCACTAAAATCAAGGCACTGCATTAAATCAATTACAAAACTATGAAAACAATGGTGACACGTGACAGCAGCAGCAGCAGCCATGACAGGGAGAAAAAACAAAACTCTGGTTCTGGTCTGACTCGGGTCCAGTCAGGGCTGGACTGGGATGGAAAAATGTCATGGCGTCCCAGCGTGATCTTACAGGTGATGTTCGGTTTCTGTCCGGGGGGGCTTGAGGGCTGTAAGCTGCGTCACGCGCGTGTATGACACCCGTCACTCAGACCTCTGCAGCGCGAGGAGAATCGGGCCGCTGCGTAGACGACTCGTTGCGGTCCGGTCCAGCTCAAAATCACGAGCATAAATAAAAAAAAGAAGTCCACACCGCAGACGTGCCGGCTCTTAAAGCCTGAAACACACCGAAGACGTCAGCGCTGCGCCGCGGATGCGCCGGGGTTTTGGCGAATCTTCTACTCTCCGTTCCTCAAGTGGCGTGCCACAGAACGCTGCACGCAAAATCGCCTTCATCCTTTTCTCACGTGCTGGCTGCGCTGTTTGTTTGTGACATCGCACGTTTCGGCCATGTTGTTTCGGCCGAAAATCAAACGTGCACTTTTGGGTCACTTTCGGCCGAAATTTCGGTGCATCTCTAAAAAAAACATTACTGAATTACTCAAGAAGTCTGTCAAATAAACAAAATCAAATAACATTCAAAGATAAACTAAAGAACACCGCAGACAGTTTTTATTTTACATACATGAACATACTGGAATCTAAGTATTACTGAATGTTTCCACACTCACCGGGTCCACCTGCCAAATGATGACAGTAGTGTCTTTGGAGCCAGTGGCTAGTTTGGTGCCGTCATTAGAGAATTTGCAGAACCACACTTCATTACAATGCTCTGTCAGAATCTGCTGGGTGTAACAGGGAAACTGCTTCCTGTCAGACGGAAACAGATCAAAACCAGGTCGTCAGACTTAAACAGCTGATATTTATAACAACAGTTTAATCAAATTTACTCAATAAGAGGAGGGACATTTTAACACACACACACAAAAAAGTGCAGACTTGATGGGAATTATTGGATAAAGGTAAGACAACGAAAAGGGTAAACAAGCTGAAACCCCTGATGATAAACTACAAATAAAAACCAAAACAAGAACCGACCTGCTGCAGACATGATCGAGGAGAAGAGAGACCGAGTCCAGGTTGTTGTCCAGCTTGGTGTTATGATAAAGACAGCGGTCCCTCTGCAGCTCCACGGCCTGCCGCAGCAGAGTGTGTAGTCGGCGAGGAGGCAGCATCACAGAGGGTGGCAGGTAGGCTGCAAGATGGCGAGAAAAGGAGGACACTGGTTCACGTCGACACATGAAACGTGTGTGTGGTGGTGTTAAAAGTCAGGAGGCGAGTGTCAGCTCTGCAGGGTCATTATATGGAAATATCTCCTCACTCTGTAATTTATCCAGCAGCCGGGAGCGTGAGGCTGTGCCTTTGCCCTCCCACTCTGCCTTGGCCCGAAGATCCTCAGCATGGCTGCACATTAGGTACCTGCAAGGGAACACGGGCAGGCCGAAGAGGAGCATCAAATAGCATTAGAATGTTAATAAATTAGATTTCAAATGTCAAAAAAGATGTTCTGTGGCACATCAAACTCATCCAGATGTTCCACCAGAGCTAATAAAACAAACAAACCCATAAAAACAAGTGTTGTTTTTCCTCAAAGCTAATCTCAAAAATGAGGCTCTCTGCTGTGTCCGGCTAAAAATACAAACCTGCTCTACTTCCGACAAAAACCTGTCTGAGTCTCACGTGGTCAGACAGGAAGTCGAACACAGGAGCAACTCACAGTTGAGTCAGGAAAAACAAAAAGATTCATAAATTAGCAAGAGACAAAATCTGTCAGAGAGAAATGCCGTACAGACAAGGACCCACGATGCAACACCAACGAGCTGAACAGGTGAGGATTCATGGGTAATTCTGTAAATCAAAAGAATCTTTATGAATTAAATAACTAGCATTCCACAAAGGACTGCATATCGTTCAATGTCTTGAAAATAACTTCATGCACAATTTCACGAAATATCCCAAAGATCCAGCGTGATGATGGGTATGCTGTGAATCACCTGCAGCCACTAGCGATCCAAAACGTAGCTCAATCTCTGTGAAACTGAGTGAGGTGAAGCCATTGTTGTGTTTCATGATGTTGAAACACTGATGACCATTTGAATTAGGTTGATTCCTGAAGGTAATCAGTGTTAATCTACATTAAAAACCCACCTGTTGGATCTTTTGCTAAAACTACAGACAGATAAAGAATTACAGGCAAAAAACCCAACAACAGTCAAATTTATAGGGCAGGGACTACAGTAGCAAACGATGTGGCTTCATGACGCTTTGGTGTCATGAGTGAAAGTGAACAATCAATGTCCAAATTCACCATTCAATAACTCATGTAACCCACTGATAGCTACCCCTGTTCAGATTTGTGCCATTTAAAAAAAAGAAAGGTGTCCAGATGTTTAAAATCATCTTGTTAACCCAATATTTATTTATTACATGTGTCAAAATGGGCCTAACGTTACTCAAGATCCATTTCATTTCAGCTGGGACTTTTTTTCTTAGATTTATCTAAAAGATGGATGGGCTGTTTGAAGGTCTGTATGTGATCTGGCTGCCACGAAACTATTGCACTATGATAAAAGTACCCGCTGAGTACGTGGATGCGATCTGTGTTGTATTTGAGTGGCGTCAGCTCTCCCCGGAGGACCTGTAGCGCCTCCAGCACTTTGCCGTCCTCCAGATACTCCAAGTACTTCTGTTGCAGCAGCAGGAACTTCATACGCTGAGCAGAGAAAGGAAGACATGGGAACACATTTTAAAGCTACAGCTAATTATCTCCCTAGAATAAAATGCTGTATGGTACAAGATGCCATTATATTCAAATAAAAACACATCGTGAAAGCATCCTGTTCTCAGTTTCAGAAGACGAAGTTTTAAATATACACAAAGCTCCGAGGAATGTCAACATCCCCGGTTTTATTCTTTAATGCTGCTGGCAACAAGAGAGTGTTTACTGATCACTGCGAGTCAGCAGTGACATCTGTAGCAATAAATGTCTGTCTTATCTCAGGGATGCAGCACAACCCTGACAACCGATGTAAGCAGAGTTAAAACACAAATTTAAGACAACATCCACCCACTAAGTTACACAGCAGAAAGACTCCTCAAAGTCTTCAACTAGCTTGTTATTTGAGGAAATCTCGATAAAATTTGCATGTAAACTTTAAGTGATGCCAAGACAATGCAAATATGTTAAATGGTTAAAAATAAGTACAAACACGTTTTAAATCAACTTTTTAGAGCTTATATTTTCTAGTCAGTGTGATAAGAGCTTTAAGCCATCAACAAACAAATAAAAGATGCAAACCAGAAGTAAATGTACATATTTCCCCCTGAATCTTCTGACTGGTTTATTGTTCTTTTGGGGGGTTCATCCAGAACATTTCAGCTTTTAATTTTTCACAACAGAGACCTGCTTTATAACGGTACCGTTCTGGAACCACCAGCTGTGCCAGCTAGCTGGCCGTCGTTCAGCCCGTTTCGGTTTTTAGGTGAAGAGCGCTTACCACAATGGCGTTTGGAGAATGCATCAGTGCTCGCAGTTCATTGAGATCATTCTCAGCCTGGACCAAAACAAAGAGAACATGATGGAGGGGAGAGACACAGAGAGAGATGGTTAGCTCAGCAGTTTCTGTGCATACAGAGGAGAAAATATGAGCAGTAAGTAGTAGAGATCCAACAGCCAACGTGTGTTTTTAAACCTGAGCTGAGGTTTTGAGAGTGTGATTAGCAGAAGGAAGTGTCACACATGCACACCTTTAAAATACAGATCTAAAAGAAAAACTTTTAGCATCAACAATCAAACGAATGCTGAATCTGGTTGTTGGGCATCTTGAAGGCATGAAAACACGTTTGTTTTATTGACTTCTCTTCAGCTGCATCAGCCTCACATCCTGGCTGATTTCTGTGTTTTTGATTTTGACACCATTTTTGTTGGCTGGTGGATTTTTTAACAGAGAGGTCACAGAGAACACGTCAACACTATTGATGTGCTCAGTTGGCTCTCCTCAAGGGTTTGTGTTATCACCTCTTATCACCGCCAATACATTTGTCATCTGGCTCACCCCCTAGCGGCAGCTCGCGGGAATCCCTGCTTTACACTAACGAGTGTCAGAGCCATAACAAGTCGAGGTTTATCATTAAATTTGCAGGTGACTCTGTAATTGTTAGCATCTTACAGGACAGGCAGATGGCTCATGGTCCAGTCCTAGATCAGTTTATTCAGCGGTGCAGTGACTCGTATCTAGGGCTGCACGATTCTGGATAAAAGAAGAATCACGACTGTTTTGCTTAGAACTGAGATCACGATTCTCTCACGATTTTTTTTTCCAATATAAATATTTATTGCACTTATTACCTGCACATCAACTTGGTCACAGCTGACACTGAGCATTAAAACAATAAACGTCTCTCTCGTCTTCTCTTACGTACACAACCTTTGAATAATTTTAACAATAATAACAATTTTGAACTTTGTCATTTGAGGGAGAAAGAGGAGCGCTTGTTTTCATGCAGACTATGTCCCAGATCAAAAGCGTTACAATCATCATCTTTTTTTAAGAATTGTTGTCATTTGGGAATGAGATTGCATACAAGTCTGAATTGAGATCACGATTATTTAACAATTAATTGTGCAGCCCTACTCGTTTCTACAGCTAAATGTTTCAAAAACAAAAGAACTGCTGATTGATTTATGAAAAAGTCAGCCTACAATCATACCAATATGTATTAACGGTACAGTAGTTGAGCTTGTCAGCCAGTACAAATATTTGGGCACCATATTGGATACTAAGCTAACTTTGAAGCTAACACGGATACCATTTGTAAAAAGGCCAATCAGAGGATGTTTTTTTTAAAGGAAATTAAGTGGTTTTAATGTTGCTCAATCTCTTTTAAGGATGGTTTATTTTTCTTTTATTGAGTCAGTTTTCACTTTTGGAATGGTGAGCTGGTTTGTAACCTTAGCATGGTAAACCAAACGAGCTTAATGAGCATGGTTAGGGACCGGGTCTGTACATAAATCACTGGTGGAGACCTCTATCAGGTCTTCAGAGCAAGAATCACAAAGGAAGCGATATCGATCCCTTCAGCCGTTTTGTTTTTAAATGATTTTAGATTACCTGTGTGGTCTGGAGTTCAGACATCCTTTTAAATATTTTATTTTCTCTCTTCTTCTCGTTGTTGTTGTTGTGAGTATCTTGTTTTGTGGAGATGTAGAATCTGCTGCAAATGAATTATTACCCCTCGGGGACAATAAAGTTCTTCATTCATTCACGAGAGAAAAAAATCTGCCACCCTCGTTTACAAATGTACAACCATCTAGTTCAAGTCTGCAGTTCATTTTCCAGCCTTGAGAACTAAATTAGGTTCATTATTCAGAATAATCAGTTTTAATAAAGTCACTTTGCAAGTGTGAGCTCTGAACTCATGGAATGAGTTGAAGAAAAAACTCAACACGTTGAAACCTTAGATTTAAGTGTATGAATATGAATTTTATAGATTTTTAATGTCACATTAATGAATCTACAATATAAAAACTATTATGATCTGCTATAAACTGATATTTGGGCAAACATTAAACTTTTTATATATAACAAATGCATTTAACACCAAGTACTTTAAATATAAATGGAATAAAACTATTTTTATTCTAAAGCATTAAAAGTTCCCAAACATCTAATATTAAACACATTGATCAAACAAATACAATACATAAGATAAATATCTGTATTCTGTGCTTCAGCATGAAATACTTCTTGTGAAGAAAATCAATATATTGATTCAAATTAAAAGGCAGGAGCCAAACACAGCGAGGCACCAGTTCTCTACTTGTAACATCAGGACCGACAGATGAAACACTAAAGGCAGCTGATGGAGGCGGGAGGTTCTCAGCCCGGTCCTGGTTCTCATGGAGCTTCAGGATGGGTGGGATTGTGTTAGATCTCCTTAGAAACCTTTAATTAATTGGTAGTTTAAGTTCTCCTGAACATGATTTTTACCATTTAATTGACTTGACTGTATAACCTGTTTTGATTCATTAGATTTATTTTTTGTTTAGTGCTTTGAGATGAACGCTGTTGTGAAGTAGAGCTACACACGAGGTTCATACACTTTTTATATTCAAGCATTTTGAAAATGAGTTTTCACTCAGCACCTTACAGTGATGATAATTTACGCATAAACACTACGTGCACACTCAAGACGCCCCTCGTCCCATAAAAGTGTTATTGGGCTCTAAATAACTCAAATTGTGTTTGACATTAGCCGTAACTTTGTTTTTAAAAACTAAATGTACCATCATACCTTGAATTCAAAATGTGTGCCTATAACACAAAATACATGCTGGTTGGCAGGTCTGGATAAAACTATTTCAGGAATTTTTATTTTAAATCCCCTGAAATATCTTTAATATTCTCATGAATTCAAGCACCTTCATATTACTAAAGTAAATCAAAATAACTAAACTGTATGACTAGCTAAAAAGTAGGAAACTTCCTGTGCTGCTTTCAATATCATCTAATATGTCAGTGGTTTAAAAAAAGGTGACTTTTAAATGGTTACATATTTAAAACAAACCGATTTGACTACTGTGCATCGATAACAGCTTCAAATGACATCGCCACGACTCCAAAAGTTCTGTCAGAGCAGACCAACCTTGTCCCACTCCCCCTCCATGACATGGTTGCGGAACTTGGAAGCTGAGGAGTGTTCCAGTCTGCAGCCTGACTCCTGCATCAGCAGGTCCACCGTCTGACTGCAGACACACAGACAGGGAGGGGAAGAGAGCCACACAAAGTTATGCTGATGTATAGACACAAGACACATAAAAAAAGGAGAGGATGACTTTGAAATTAAGCATAAACATGGCAACCCAGCTGCCAGCATCCAGTCTGTTATTAGAACTCTGAGCCAAGTCAGCACGTTGATATAGGAAGTGACATTTTAAGGCTAAAATCATTGCATCTTGGGTTATAAAATTTTAAGGTTAAATATTTATAATGGGTCGCGCGAGAGGAAAGTATCAATAAATATTTTCTGTATGTGACCAGAGCAGTTGTATCATGACTAGATGATGATGATCTGTGGACAGTAGGAGGTTCATTAACATGAGGCGAGCTCTCTCTCTGCATCTGACATCACCCTCTCTCAGCCCGTCAACCATGAACCATCTGTCCAAACACCAGCTCTTGGCTAAAATCACCATAAATGCGCCTGCCGAGATGTCTGTGCAAGATAATGAAAACGAGGAGGCGACAATGGGGGTGGGTGACACCTTCAGCATGATGACATCATTCTCAGGTATCAATAAAGTGGCGCAGCAGCTCTGTGTTGAGCTTCTCATCCAGCTGACTGCTACACCGATCTCTCCTTCTCTTGCATTTCCCAGGCTGAAATATAGGGGCTCTGTTTCATACCAGGCAATGTCATGTAGTCTCCACCCCCCTTTCCTGTCTGAATACAGCAACGTTTGATATAAAACCTTGTAATGACTGTAGTCTCTCAGCTCGACACCACAGATCAACAGAGGCACAGCTATAAAAACAGCAACCACAACAGCCACTTTGAAAAAGATGAGTACACATACATATTCTGAAACCCCCACCATGCTATAATTAGATCCAAGCACAGCGTTTCCATCTAAAACAGCTGGCAGACAGCGCATTCCTCAGCCGCCATCAAACCATCTGATTCTGCTTATTTCAGGAACAAACGTCGCCTACGGTACCGAGATCTATGTTTCAATAAATACACGCTTCAATAAATGGACGTCACGGGTTATGACCGGCTGTTGACACACCATGACGGACAAAAACCAAGCCGTTAATCCATGAGGAAAATGACAACGATCAGTAGTAAAATAAGCAAAATATAAGGTTAAACATGATGGATAAATAGGTGCATAAATGGGACACAGCGACCAAACCGGGTTCTATTTTCGTTATTACATTTTAATAGCTCCTGGATACATCGAGAACCACAAATAACATATACTGGTTTTGCAACCAACCTGTAATAAAAAAAAAAACAACAATCCATACAGTAACCTCAAATTTTCACCGCAATTTTTTTGCGCAACAGCCTCTGAACCGCAAAAAAAGACACACAACAACCTCGATCATCCTTCATTTATTAGTCATTCCTCCTTAATAAACTGACAAATACAACACGCTGCAAACAAAAAGTTAATGGCTTCTGTTTTGTATGAATCAACGCTGGATGATGTAATGGCTTTCATCCAGTGCGAAAATCCTATCTTTTGTTAGCACATTATGGCGTACCTGTCACAACACGTACTGTGTTTCTTTAAAGATGTGTATTTAAAAAAAAAATTAAAAAAAAGCTAAACGTGAGTCTGTGTTTTAAAAAAAATGCCTGATGTCAACAGCTCAGTGCAGACTAGCGCTGTTATTGTGTAAGATGGACCCCTTCTTTCTACCAACTGCCGAGCTCTCAGGCTAACTTACCCCATCCCCCCATGTTTGTGTCTGTCAAGCGCTCTATTAGCGCTTTGGACTACCTGCAAAATCGCACTTTCACGCGAAATAACAGTGACATAAATGGCCGTTTATTATGCCAGCGCTGACATTAAACACCTGTGTAAGTTGTTCAGGACTGACATATTGTATAAACTTACTTCAGCCCCAGTCCGTGGAGATGTTGCCCTATTAATCGTATGACATCTTCCTCCGCCTGTGATAGCCGTTTCTTCTTTTTCAGAGAGCCGACCTCCGAGCTCGAAGTCCCCGAGCAGGGCCCGACCGTGGAGCCGTTACTGGTACCGACACCGTTACTGTTGTCTGTGTTGGACAGAAGCCCGTTTGAGTGGCTTCCACCAGCCGAGGATGACTCCCCGTTTTGTGCGCTATTTAGGCAGGAATTCTCCGATGATTCTTGTCCCTGTCCTGCCCCGTTAGACTGCATGCTGCTGCTGTTGAGATTGTTAACAACACTTCGATTAAAATGGATGGCTGAAGTGGTTTGAGAGTGTGTAGCAAGTCCAAGAACAACACCAGAGAGGCCTGTAAGAACTGCTGAAGCCCCGGGCTCTCCTGCTCCCTCCGCCGCCGAGGCTCGGTGCTTCTTCCGCGGGGGCGGCGACGCTCCGCCGGTGTCCGAGTCGGAGGAGGAGGAAGCGGAGGCCAGAGTTTCCTCACCGAGAGCGGCCGTGGTTAGAAGACGGCGGAGCTCCGGGTGGGAAATGAAGGTTAAGCTTCCAGACTTTAAGGCCTAGTTGTCGGGATCAGAGCGTACTGTCAGATAGCCCGTTTTTGTTGATGTTTCTCTCAAAACAGCTGCAACTCTAATGGAGTCCTGACGCACTGACGTAAACGGAAATTCCTACACTACCATGCTTCCGGGTAGAATTATAATAATAACTATCCGAGGCAAACACTCACGTTTATTAAAAACACAATGATTATGTAAATTAGACCTTAAAAAATATATCTTAAATTAAAAAATAATCAAAACAAATCACCTCTCACACAGAGCTTTTTAATAATATATTCATTAATTAAATTCGTTAAAAAACTTAGTTGGTTATAAAATGTAATAAAAATAGAATCAATAAATTTTAAAACACCTAAATCACAATAATTACCTGAAATATACACTAACATCATAATACTTAAAGATTGCAAAATAAAAAAAGTTCATTGCATTTTTCAAAATAAAATCCCAATAATGCGATAATATGAAGAACAATTTCCAAATTCCTAAATTGTTATTTCAAGATGTGATTCAAAACACTTGAAAATATTCTCCTGTGTCAACTTTTTTTTATTCATAGTTTTGACCATTTACCTTACAATGACATTGTTTTCTAAAACAACCACTTTTCAGTTGCAAAATTTTAATATTTAATCATGACAGTGATCATTTGCATTTAAAAAAATATATTTAATAATAATAATAAAGTTTTTCACCTAGTTGAAATATCCTACATATTTAAAGAAGTAAATTTAGGATGCTGACAAAGTCATGTTTTCTTTTATTACACCTGAATATATTTTACAACTTGTGAATTAATTCTATATGCTATGCTACTTCTGATGCCCTAAATCTAGAAAAAGTAACAATGCATATAAAATTAAATAAAATGTGTCACATACTGCATTCGTCAGCACATTTTTTTTGCTGTCAATTACTCTATACATTTATTTTATTAGTTTCTTTTACTTGAATCTGAAAAAAAATCTAACTTATGTATCATTGTTGTTATTTTTTGACAACACATTGTGAATTATATGTGGAGAAGCAAATCCAAAAATGCATCAAGCATCAATTATAATGTGTTTAAGAAAAACTTGATTTTATCAGTATTATTAATGTCTTAGTTCCTACTTGCTTTCACAAAAGCAATCAAGTTTTATTTAGTTTGAGTTGCGCCATCAAGTTCATTCAGTTCAAGTCCATTTTCAAGGAAACCATAGTAGAATGCAACAAAGCTGTCATGTGTCAACAAACCAGTCAGTTGATAGGGTAAATACATGACATGGATCAGGGCAAGAACTAGTCAAATATAATCTAAATATTAACTAAACTAAATGATTTCTATGATGGCATTGTAGCACCTAAAAAAATGCAATTTTAAATTAAATAAAAACATTTAAATTTAGCATTAAACAAAATGGTTTGGGCAGACAAATCAACTAATCACCAAAATAATCTAACAAGAGTAAACATGTATTAATAGTGTAAATGAAATATTCTTAGTCTGAATTACTTATGCAAATCTGAGCTCAAGAGAAAACAAAGGAAATCACATTTGTCAAATACAACTGGAAAAATGTCCTTAGATTTATTTACTCTGTATAATAACAAACAAACAAAATGAACAGCAGATACTTGATGTAAAATGTGAGAAAAAGGCAGAATCTACCTTTTAATGAAGGTTGAAATCATCTAGAACATGCTGTTCTAATGTCATTTATCTGAATGCAGAATAAATGTGGGCATTTGAAATCTGTCTTTGCTCCAAGTTTCTTAAATTATGCACATGACAAAAAAAAATCACATCATCAATTTCCCCTGTTGGCACAGTTTCAAAGAAGACTTCAGGTTTGCTGGTTTAAATATGCTGACAAAGTCAACAGTATCCATGGGATCTGATGCTAGAAGTGTAGAAATTAAGTGCATTTTATTAATAATTTATAAGGTCTGAGAGATATTCTAGGATTATTTACATCTTTACAAAATACATTTTGATCTTTTATATAACTTTTAGGCTGCAATAGTCTTGATAGCTGTACAACTTTATTCTAATGTTCTGGTTGAAGTCCACAGTGTTAACACAAACTACTGAGATATCTGCAAAATTATGGAAAATAGGAGAAAGATGAGAACGTTTAATAATCTTAAGTCTATGAGTGTGTTAATCTCAGTGGATCGGATCTAAATAGTCAGGAATGGTCCTCGACTTGGTGTGGAAGAGCTGTTGTCCCAGGACTCCGGTTCAAGGTAGATTTATCTTTCCCTTTCATGAAAAAGGTAAGCAGCTCCCCTTTCCCCTTAACAAATATGGGCCCTCTTCGAATAAAGCGGAAGCCATACTCCTTCAGGATGTCATAGCAGTCCTCCACCACCTGAGGGCGATACAACACAAAAACAAAAGCAAGTTTTGAACACTAGAAAGTAAAATTATAGTTTAAAAAATGCCAAAATTTTAACTGTGGAGTTATGTGAAACTATTTTCAAATTGTGTCATACTAGTTTTAAAAAACTTTTATATGTTTTTGGTTGTTTTACATGTTATAAAGATGCTCATTGGATTTAGCTGAAGCAGCAGTTTGGATCTGTATTGTGTGTAGCTGAATAAATCCCAGGAGCTGTCAGTCTTCTGAGTCTTCAGTTCTGAGGATCTGATGAGCAAAAAAAGCCACTTCACTGGTCCGAGCTGTGTTACCAGTAAAGTGGATTGCTGTCGTTTTTAAACTCTAATCTAAAAGATTTCAGAGCAGTTCATGCAAATGCTATTTTATAAATCTTTACACCACATTCAGTTTTGCATGAAATGTTTATTCTGGCAGAATCATGACACTCCTGTTGGAATCACTTGACTGAAAGTGCTACAGCTAGCTGCTGCTATCTGTGCTTGCATGCTAAGCAGAGTTAAAATGACTTTTTCACATAGAGACAAGTTGGTTTGGGTAGCTTTTTCCCCGTAAACAATTAAACTTCTATTTAGAACCCTCTACTCATGATCAGATCACTCCTAAACTCCTGTAAGTAATGTGTCTGAATGGGGTGTGTTACCTGGATGTTCCCCATCACTCCAGTTGACTCCATTCTGCTGGCCACGTTGACCGTGTTACCCCAGATGTCATAATGAGGTTTACGAGCTCCAATCACTCCAGCTAGAACGCCTCCTTTATTCATACCTGAAAGAGTCAACAAGGAGACATGAACACACACACAAAGAGAGACACGCGCATCCTAGTACACACTGACCGATGCGCAACATGAAGTTGTTGAAGGACTGCTTGTTGAGGTTGTCTAGCGTCACTTTCATGGCCAAGGCGAAGTCTGCCAGAGCAGAGAGGTGCTGCCAGCGTTCTATCAGAGACCGCTCCTCTGGCTGTCAAACAACAGGATGCAACATTTTTAAATGCTGCCGTCATTATTAGAAACATCAATTAACGTAATAAGGTAAAACAACCGTTAGATGTGGTAAAAGGATCACACCTTACGGTTGCCGTATCCATTGGTGTTACTCTCTGGAGTGAGTCCTGAAGCAGCCATGTAGGTACTTCCGATCGTTTTGATCTTAGTGATGCACCGGAACTCGTCTCTGTCTAATAACTAGAGGAAAAGTAAAAGCATGGGTCATCCGTGGTGATTTCATATGAGCTATTAGACAGATTTCTTCTGTTTTGACTTCTTTTTCACACTTAAATGTTTCAGATCAGCAAACGCGTTTAAATAAATACAAAACGCCATGTTACAGCTGGAGTACTCAGGTTATCTCTGTCTGATATTGAAATGTGTTACCTGACCTGAAACATTTAAGTGTGACAAAAAGGCAAAAGCAGAAGAAATCTGTGAGGGGGTGAATACATTTTCACAGCACTGTATTTGCTCAGTGCCAGAACCCACGCTGTCAAAGTCTGAGATGATCTCATTCAGGATCCTGAGACACTCAATGCCTCCATTGTTGATGCCCTCCTCGGTGTAGAAATCAGAAAAGTTTGGAATGGAACCAAACATCACACCTATTTCATCGTAAGACTGGCTGTACAGCTCCTGTAAAGGATACGTCACACGATTAGTGCGTGTGATGATCATGGAACAGACCACAAGATGGCACTGATACGCCGTGATGATGATCTATCTAACTAACGCAGACTCTTAGTCAAACTCAGATGTACCTCATCTCTCTTTTTGGTGCCCAGGAAGTGTTTGGCCACATGTTCTGGCAGCATGTTGGTGACCAGCGCTTCGTTCCAACGCCTCATCTCGAATACCCTCTCCTTCTGGTCATGCACGCCAATCTTCCACAGGAACAGCTTCCTGGACTGGCGCTCCAGCTGCACGCATGCAAGGTTATTCAAAGTAAAGCCATAAAATATCAGTAAAATATTTGATAAAAGCAAAAACATGACTCACTTGCCGGGCAAAGAAGTAAAACGCAATCATCATGACAATAACCATGATGGTCATGAGATACTTGGATGGCACCATGGATGTTCTGAGCAGAGCAAAGGTGTTAGAGATAGCACATGGGGGACATAATGCACAACGATAATTAGACAAGATATCAAACTTTATTAATGTCTCACCTGTAGGAGGCAAACTGTATGTAGTCGTATAGGTCATATATGTCCCGCCAGCTGTAGATGTTAACAGCTCCAGTTGCTGTGACGACCAAGACCATGAGGCCTAATTTAATCAGGTGACTGACCTGCACCAACATGGCGACCGCGATGAGGGACATCACAGCCATGAAGCTGTAATATTTTGGATTTTCTGCACAGCCTCGGTCACCAAGTGACTCCAACACGGGCCCAAAGGTACTGTTGAAAACCCGAAGGGATGGTGGTACACAGCTTAACTGCAGCGTTGAAATTAAAAAAGTGAGGAAGGTGGAACAAAATGGATACATTTAGAATTTTACCAGCAACATTGGAAAAATCCACTGACATACCAGAAGGTTCACATGCCAGGAAGTTCATCTGAAAAAATGTAAAGTATGTCAGCTAAAGCCAGAAAACTAGCTAACACATTTTAGCAATTACAGCTTTAAACACATTCTGTTCAAAGGTAAAACAAACCATTTATGACTATAAGGCACCAGAACGATAGAAATGCTAATAAACATTAGGTTTAATCACTGGTTTTGCACAAGGAAGCTGTGATTTACTGATTCAGAACTCAACAGAAAACCTGTTGTTCCAGCCCTGAAGGTATGAATCATGTTTTTGTCATGTGAGTTAAAACTGGAAACATATTCTCAAGGGTTGCTGGGCTAGCTTTTGGTTTTCCTTTGGTTTTGAGCTTTCTATATCATTTGTTTCATAGTTACATAAAACCATCCAGGAGTTCGATGTTAGATTGTTATGTAAACAAAAGCTAATTTAATAAATGTCCAATTTTAATAAACTGTATGATACATTTTAGTTAAATAGAATGTATATGGTGTGTTTTCTTTGTAAAGAGGTTTCCATGGGACGAGGAGAGACTTAGAACCCTTACAATGCTGCTATAGTATGATGCTATACCAGCTAGCTGAAAAGCAGCCCTCCTTTCAGATCTAAATATGAGTCTAAATTAAAGGCACACTATGTAACTTATGGTTCATGAAAAGTCACTCAGTCCCATCTGCTGCTTGGATCCAGAATACCACGTTTGTAACTTCTGAGTCTCTGGTCTGGTGCCCTGAAGTCTCACAAAGCCACGTATCTCACGAGGGTTAGGCTAACCCAATGTGGCTAGCTGTTATGCTAGCTCCGGAGTGTTTTTAGCTCATGATTCCTGATTTTTTTTCCCATCTCTCCCTGCTTGAACACAGCTGATTTCTTTGAATGAGTGATGAACCGCTCCAGTAGAAAGCAGTGAAGGCTGAGGAGACGTTTCAACAGATAGATTTAGGGCTTTCTGAGCAGAAACAATGCTAACGTTTTTACGACAGTGATTTAAAACAGACACTAGGGGGTGCTAAAACAAGCAGTTGCGTTATTGCTACCCAAATATATGGATTTCCTTTATCTAATTGGGTGTAGTGTTGTGATTGTTGAATGATGAAAATAAGCTAATATAATATGCTAGTTGGGGGACTTAGAGTATATCCTGAAACATCATAAAATAAATTTCATTAGATTTGATCTCGATACAGAATACTAGAACTACCACAACTCACATAAATGTGCTAAAAAGCACAGGCAGGCCTCAAATAAAGTTTAGGTTTGTCTAAAAGAGACTGATGTAGTGTACAAAATGTCTCCTACAAAGAATTTTTGTGCAAACCAAACGTTTACCCCAAGGTTGTTTGATTGTCTAAAATAAGTTACTCTAAAAAAAAAAAAGAAAAATAGTAATTAGCAGTCAATGTGGCTACATTCACCTTTCTATGCAGTCTGTGAGTTGATATTTTCAGCACTTTTTCAAATAAACCCAAAATCTGTCACCTCTACATGGCCGCCAAACAAATGTTTACTTTAAGCATCTACATGCGTCAGACCTGAGAAGCAGCAGAGTGTAGCAGGTTTCTCCTGTGAGGCTGAGACAAATGAGCCAGAAGGCAGTGAGACAGACGACTAATGGACCCCAGTGGGAGCAGGTAGTCAGACAGGTAAAAGGCAGTGATGGTTTCATGAGCAGAATGTGGAAACACACTAATGGAAAGATGCACATGGACTGCATGGAATGATGACATACACGAGTCCCACATGAATTCCAGGATAGCGATTGCACATGTTTCTGCTTCAATCTTCAAAAACATCTCAGGAAAAGGAACATTTAATCGGTGACTGCTATGCGGCACACACATGCTTACCATGTCAGCTATAACAGCCATGGTTAGAACAAAAATGGCCGCCATAGCCCAGGTGTTCCTTGCCCAGCGAGTGCGATCGATCCACATCGAGAAAGAGACCAACCTCTTGGAGAACATCTGGAAAAAACAAACAATTACTTACAACTTACCTCACAAACACTACGTCTGAATTAAAAGAACTTTAACAATTAATTTAAGAAGAAGACACGATGAACTTCGTGAAGTATTCCTGGTGTAGTCTGGGAATTACCAGCAAGAATATCAGAATATATCTCCTGGAACAAAAGTTTAATGCCAAATCAGTGCGATAGTATTTCTTGGAACCCTTATGATGTGTTTTTAAAGATTGGAATTGTTTTAAAAAGGTAGCAACCTACTTTGCCCCACTTGAACTAGCCGCTAGCTTGTCAGTCGGGTCAATTAAACTCTAATAATAATAGAGCAATATATTGATTGCTCTTAACTTTCTACAGAACCCCACTTTAAAAGACCTCCTTTAAGTCACAAATTTCTCACCCTGGGGAAGATGGCAGCCAGAGAGCAAATGGTGAGGATTAGCAACAACACTTGTCCAACTGCGAAGGTCACATAGTTCACAAACAACCTGGAGCAACAACACAAAGAAAAATTCCAATTCCACTCTCAGAACTTTATAACTGCTGCCAATTTAAAAAATAGGACTACGTGAATGATAACCCTGACTCACAGCGGGTCTATGAACACCTCCATTGCTGTGATGAAGAGGAGAACGATGATGCAGCAGCTGAAGGCCGCTCCGCTTCGTTTCTCCTTCTCTGAGGAGTAGTGCTCCTCCAGCTTTACGTCGACAAAACGCAGAGAAATGGGGTTGATTTGATGATTCTTCATTCTGTTTCAAGAACAACAAGACAGCAATAAAGTGAGAAGAATTTAAAAAACCTTTAAAGGCTTTTTTTTTTTTACAGTGTATAGATCTCTTTCCAGTTTTGAGGGTACATTAGGTAAGTCATTTATGCTCCCCCCCCCCCACCAGATTAAATTTTAAGGTCATAATGATTTGACGGTTTTACTTCTCTTACATTTGCTGAGATTCTCTGTCCAGAAGCTCCTGCTGCAGTCGTCTGTTGATCGTTTGTTCTTCAGTCATCTGTTTTGTCTGAGGTCATCACACAAAAAACAGGTCAAAGAAATAAACTTTTAAATTGAAGGAAAACGGCTGTAAGTGGTTGCCATCGGCATGAGCGGCTCAGCGTGGGCCTCTGTCTAGGGGGAGGGGGCGTGTCTGGGAGCTCGGACCGCAGCGTGCATCCTGGAGTGAGGGGCTCCTGGACACAGGTCGGCGTGCAGCAGGACAGCGCCTCGGTCCGCTGAGCTGCACGTATTATTGGCGGGGATGCAGCATTATTTCTGGACCCTTGGATCGAGTTATTGGTGGGGACACATCACCTCCGTCCATGCCAAATCTACACCCATGACAGTTGCTAAGGTTAAGATTAAAGTGTTGTAAAAGTTGTGTCACCAAACTGAAGATGGCAGTTCCCTAATTAAGTTAAAAACAGGACCAAAAATTGATAGATAAACTTTCATTTTATGGCACCAAATGTTGGTGCAAGAAAGCAAAATATGAAAAAACAAAAATAAAAAATGCTTCATCCCAAGCTTCTATCAACTGATACATGGATACAGCTTTGTGACAGGAACCAAAATATATAAAACCAAAACTACATGCAACCTTTATGGTTTGCTATAAATGGGGTTGCTTTCATTTCTTTAAATACAAATATGGCAGCTAGCTCTGTAGGAATGGAAGAGCAGAAAATGTCCTGAATGAGTGGAATTGATTTAAAAAGCACAAACTCGAAAGGAAACTTGAAAAAAAAAAAAAGATTTGCAAAATATGAGTAAATGACCTAATAGAAATCAACCAGTGGTAAAAGCTGCTGAAGCTTATTGCTGAAGCAGAGGTGAACTTTGTCCTCAAAGGCAAATCAAATGTTTTTTTCCTTCTGTATTTTTCACACATCACAGAATTCTTAAAATTTAACAATAAAACATATTTTTTGTTAAATATTGCGTTTGTGCTTGAATATGTTCAGGTGTTGTAATTTACCTCCTGCTTGGAGTTAGACAGCACAGACTGACGAGAGACGGCGTTTGTCTTGGGTGATGTAGTGTTGATCAGCTGATCTGAGTTTCTGTTGGTCAGAGTGTCTGGTGGCTGAAAAAATAAAAGATGTAATTCTCCATAAAGACAGCAAAATTCTTCTGGTTTTCATGATAAACTTTGAACAACTTTGAAATCAGGATTGTCCCTGAAAAGTTAATAAACCTGTTAATGTAATATCCTGCCCCCTTGTGTCCAGTTTGTGCCTGTGTTCCTCCTCCTGTGTCCTGCACTAATCCTCCACAGGTGTGTCTTGTCTCCCTAATCACCTCTCTTCCTATATATGCTGTTTAGTTCAGTCACTTCCTGTCGGGTCCTTGTGTTGGATCCCCTGAGTTCAGCCAGCAATAAAGGCTTTTTGGTTACTCCTCACCTGTTCCTGCATCCATCCACCTGCACTTGCATTCTTGATTTAAAGACTAAACTTGAAACTTTAAAAAATTTTACAAAAGTTTTGAAAAGTTTGAATAAGGAAAGCATTAGAAAAGCTAGAAAGTTTGCAAAAGTAACAATCCCATAAGTAGTTAAAAAGTCAAACATAAGTAAAAAAACAAGTAAGAGAATTTTAAAAACAACTGTTAATGCCCCACTGAGACTCAAGGATTGAAACTTTTGGTCGTGACCCAAAAGTGGGTTGTGGGCTTTAATCTGGGTTACAAATTGATGTTAAGAAAATAAATGGAATCATCTGCTCACACTTTTTAATACGTAGGAATGAGTGACTGAATAGTTTTAATAAGGTGTATTTATAATCGGGGTGAACATAATATTTATATTGAGGTACTCAATGGAGAGCCTGATGCTGATGTTTGGTACGCACCTCCTCTGTGTGAGCTTGTGGACAAGTGTGTGTGTGTGTGTCTCAGCTAGCTCTCACGGGCGTTCGAACACTGAGATATAAAGATCGTCAGTTTGTGTTAATGGGTTACATGATCGGGACCGCAACGCCGCAGGTCTGCAAAGGCATGCTCAGGGAGAGGCTAATGGTATCTGGAGCTTATGCGCACTGGCACACCGGTTATGTGCACCCCTGGTTTTATTAATTGAGTTGGTTCTGGCCCGGGAACGCCTTGGGGTCCTGCTGGTGGAGGTGGCCGGGGAGAGGACGGTCTGGGACTCCCTAGTTGGGATTCTGCCCCCACGACCCGGACCCAGATAGGCAGAAGAAGACGAGACGAGGGTCCCACCTAAAGCTACCAAGAGTGATTCAGGTTTGTGCCTGAAAATGGCTGAATTTAATGAAGTGAAGGGTTTTGGTTCCAATTAAAACGCAGCTAAACGAAGGTAAAGAGGAATATTGATCACTCACGTTTCCATTCAGCCCATTTGCTCCCTGTTTGGTGGGTGAGAGCACCAGGTAGGTGTCGATACCTTTCTCCAGCAGGTACTCACACCTCTCTCCACCGTTTCCTTGCTCCAGTTCAAACTCTCCATGCAGGCTGTCCTTAGTGCTCTGAGAAACGTGCACTCTCCTGCACGGCACGCAAACCTCATGAAATCAAATCACACACAACAATTTGATGTCTTTAGTGTTGAGCCATGCTCCTACCCAGGGATTCCTCCAGATTCCATCTTGTTGGCCACAGTGACGTCCGTGGACCAAACGTCAAACTGCCAGCGTTTCTGTCCGAGCACTCCTCCGAGGACGGTGCCCGTGTGGACGCCCACTCGCATGTCCACGTCCGTTTTTGTCTTTTCCCGCACATACCTGGATACACAAAGACGGCTCTTTTGAACCTTCGAGTTGTATCTTACATCATCACCGCTTTTTAAACTTACTTTTGATGCTTGTGTGACACTGATGGATGAAGTTAGACACTAAAGCCACTACTCACGATATAGCTTCTACCATAGAGAGGCCCATTCTTATCGAACAAGCAGCATGATCTTCTCTGAAGTCAGGTAAACCACAGATGCAGTAATAACAGTCTCCAAGGATCTTAATCCTCAGTTGGTGATGTTGCTGTAAAACAAGGTAAAAATTAGGGATGTTTGATATTATCAGTCTACCAATAATATCGGCATTAAAATGTAATATCGGGAAATATCGGTATCGGTTTTTGTAATGACACACATAACCTTTACATACCATTATACATCAAACTGTTCGGCTACTTCTCCTCCCTCCTAAAATGTCAATCTATACCAAATCTGATGTACAGTTTTTGAGATATTTTTATTTACACCTTGCATTAAATCCTGTGGATTCAGCATTTTGCATTGACGATATTTAAAGTTTAAGTATGCATGACAGGACGTATGGGATGTTGGTTACCTTATGATTTTGTTTTTCATTTTTTTAATGAGGGGTACCCCGCTTATATCGATTTATATCGGTATTGGAAATTAAGAGTTAGACAATATTGGATATTGCTACAAAAAGCCAATATCGAGCATCCCTAGTTAAAATGTTCAGATTGAATTCAAAACAATTTTATTTATTTAATAATATCAACCTGCATCAAGTTGATAAATATAAAAGTTTTTTTGCTTTTGTTTCATTTCTTTCTCGTTTTAAATCTGAGCTTGTAACAGAATATTTGAATAAGTTTATGAGTTTTGCATATGCAGACATTTCTCCTTCTCTCCTGATTCATTCATTAAGTTCATGTAAGTAAATTATATTAGTTGTTTTTATTATATTAGGTCAATTCAAACTTCCCCAAAAGGTCACAGAGAGGTGAACGCCACCATTTTATTGATTGATTTGTTTACTGTTTTCATTCCCGTTACCCTCTGGGGATGAATAAGATTTTCAGGGGGTTAAAGATTTGGGTTTTTATCATTTGAATATATCTTTTAGTATTTAGTTGAGTTCATTGCCCACAACCAAAATGCTAAAGGTTGGCACTAATTTGGTTTTTCAGCAACATTTCACATCAAACATTAGAAAGATTTTAATGAAACTCACAGAAAATAATAATTGATCAATTCAGTTAAACATGGCTGCCACAGTTTCACAGATATTGGGCTAAAACTTGATGTAAGATCATGTAAAATAGTGTGAAATTGCACATTTTCTCTGTCATTTCTCAACCCAGGATGATCTTAGGATGCAGGTGATATGAATTCCTCCAGGACCTTTAACTGTTTCTTGTTCTCATCATTCCTGTTTTGTCTCACTCAATAATCAGCCCTCCCTGTGTGTCTACTTCTTAGTTTCTCTGTCAGATCCCACGGTTTGCTCAGCTGTTTGGTTTATTTCTATTTATGTTCCTTCACCTGCTCTGAATTCAGGTCTGTGTGAGTCGTTGCTCTTTGATATGCTTTGTTATTGTGATGGGAATTTTGGGATCTTTGACTCGTGACTCAGTTCCACCCCCCCGAATCTTTTGGCTCCCGAATGGATCCTCGTCTGAGCTGGTTCTTTAAGCTCCAAAGAGTCCGCTCTTATAGGAGCTGTAATGCTCCTCAAACCTTCGATTGAGGAAACGGTTTAGTAAGCTTGGTTTTGGAAAGAGAAGAATTTACCATCGATCTGAGACTCACCGCTGCCAGTTTGTCAAAGCTAGCGAACAGTTCATTGAGCAGCTTTACGAGCTCCTGGGCGCTACATGCTGAGGATAACTGGGTGAAGCCCACAATGTCTGCAAACAGTATACTGCAACCAAAACAGCATCAGCAACTAGTTAGAGTCAGTCTGCAGGGATAAAGCTCTAAAACGAGTTGAGTGCGTGATCCTGACCTGACGTTCTCGTGGCGGTACATGTACATGGTGTTAAACTGCTGCTGCTGCTGCTGGCCGCCGTTCTGATTGGCCTGGTTCTTCATGCCCTGCAGCATCTCATCTGCAATATGTTTTGGTAGGATGGACAGCAGCAATTCCTCCTGCACAATTAGTAAAAGGAAGGTGTCTTGTTCAGAAAACAACTGTGCATTCATAGATTTCATGTTTTTTCCTATTAAAAATAAAAAAGTCTGAATCTGAGTAATATTTATTTGTAATAAAACAACAAAAACACAAATAGAAAGGTTTGGCCTGGACCTGGATAAAGATTAGGTAAATTAAAACGAGGAAAATGCAAAGAAATTTAAAACTGTGTAAAACGTTTTTTTAAATCCTTTCAGGAAGTGCAATATGCTTCCCTTTGTTGACATTATATTTGCATGTCCCTGATGGTCAATCCACAGCTGAAAACAACTGTTCCTCTGATCGACCCATTAGCTGCAACTCAGGAAAACACAGCGTAATTAGGCAGCCTGGGGTGTTCTCATTTACTGATTTAAGTGTGTGTTAGCGCAGGTGAGCAAGCATGCATTTCACCAAATTAGACATGTTCCTTCACATCTTTGAGATCTTAATCCCACTGGAACAAAAGCAGCCGGTCATCACATAAATCAGGAGGTTTCCAGGTGAAGATGTGTCTTCAGGATAATGAGGCTTCTTGTCCTCCTCTCTCTCACCTGCTGGGTACTCTGCTCTTCCAGAGTCAGCTTCACCTGCAGTGACTGACGAGCCTCCAAAAACGCCGTCCGGTACTTCCTGTCAGCCATATAGAATGACATCACACCTACTGTGGCTGCACACAGGTACAGCATCACATTGGCCAGGAGCTGCAGAGAGGAGAAAACGCTGTGACTTGGGTCTGTATTTCTTTGTTCAGAGAAGGAACTGGGTGCTGCTGTCAGCTATGGAACGATGGATTTAACCCTTTACCAGACTAATGTTATATTTGCCAACTTTCAATTGACTTAACTGAGGCACTTGTTCTATTATTTTTTAAGACAAATGTCCTTTTTAGTGAGCGTTTTTCATGTATAATCCTACAAACACTGGTTTGAGGTTTATTTTTTACTTCATACAGGAAAAGAACCATATATGGTCACTTCAATAACAAGCTGTGACCCAAATTGAGAACATTTTGGCTTTTTTTTTTCATTTATTTAAAAAAATGACAATAGAATATTACAGTACACTAACACAGAAAAAACAAAGTTAATGATCAATCAAAATGACCAAGTGGTGGCGCTAGAGAGGCACATATTCCTCTTTACCTTATGGGACTTTTGGGTCACGATTTGTGTTTTAGTTGTTTTGTAGTTAATTATTTTTAAATATTAAAATTTTACTCCATGAAAAGTTGTATGAGATTGTTTTTGTTTTTTTTTTTTAATAAAAAAAGCAACTTTAGATAATTTAGTTTTTATTTAAAAAAATTGGGGAGCACATTTAAACATGAAGGTGAATCCAGGCTGTTTGTTAAAAATTGGAGGTTGGCAGAAAATGCTCATTACCTCATAGACCTTCCAGAACCCAATGCTATATAAAAAATGTTTTATTTAAAATAAAATAAAAAATCTATTTGCTCAATCGGTTGTTTTATTCCTGAGACCCTGCACCGTCACATGGGAATTTGGCTTCTTGCAACAGATTTTAAAATTCTGTTCAGCTTTGACTCGAGGGGATTTGGTTTTAATTTGAAATCTTGATTTATTCTTAATTATTCTATTTAAGAAAGACTACTGACTTTTCAAAACCAGTGTTTTTTAAAGTCCAACAAACTCTAAACATGAAAAAGAAAACTGAGTTGCAGATTCAGGTCAAAGATTCGCCTTAATCTTATAGAAATGAAAACACACACACTTTCTTACCTGTCTAACCAGCATGGGCCCCTGCAGGTTATCCACAAACGTCTGAGCCACAGTCACCCCCAGCACCAGGGTGTGAATCCCACAGGACAGCACTGTGAGCAGGATGAGGGGCACCAGGTTCAGAGGTAAAGTCAGAAAACTGGAGAAACTGAAGAAAGCCTGCCAGCCCACTGAGTCACTTCCATCAGGGAACCGCTTGTAGTTCAGACTCATATAACATAAAACATGGGTCGTAATCATCAGCCACAGCACGTAGGGAACCCCTCCTCTTGCTACAGGTGAGGCAGGGAGTTTGTGGAACCAACACAGCAGGAACAGCACAACATCAGCAGCCAATCCCACAGCTGCCACCACCACCATGTCCAGTTTGATCTCAGAATACGCCGCCGCACACATGATGAGGATGAAGCAGTTGAACAGAGCTGCGAACGCCACCAGCACCAGCAGGTTCTCCTCTCTCTGGCGTCGGAAGTAGTTTTGGTAAAGTCTCTCCAGTGACTCGGGCGTGAAGGTGAGGCGCACCGCCTGGGGCAGGCAGCGGCAGCAGCCGGACTGGATCACGGCCACTTCACGGCTCCGACCCGGATCACCGGGAGCCTGGCCAGAATACTCCACGGAGCACTCTGTGGACGGCTCCGTGACCGTCGTAGGGACCCGGTTCAGAGGCATGCTGGTTACTGATAGTAATCCATCTGGTTCATGTCATGGTATCCCAGAAGAATGGCACCATCCAGGGAAGAGGTTCCCATTGTTCTTGGAGATGATCACATTCCAATTACAGGAAAAATGTCAAAAAATAGGAAATTGCAAATTTTCTATGAATTCATCCTGAAAAGAGTTTACCTTGTATTAAATTTGAAATTTTCTCATGGTGGTTTGCAGCTTTAAGCCCCTCCAGGTTAACACTGCTCATGGAAAAAAGATCTCATCTTCTATTAGAAGTCCTGTCGTTCACCATGGTAGAATGGAGACACTTGTAATTATCCATATGAAGTCAAAACAATCAGGGTAAAAGAAAGTTTCACCCCAAAAATCTGCCTTTCTTTTAATTACAGCGAGCTCTGAGGCAGAATGAGTAGAACGATGCTCGTCTGTCGTCTGATATCAGTGTTTACCGCTCGTTTCCTCCCACACCCAGCCCTCCAGAGCAAATCCTCTGTTACTGTTGTCAAGATGAAACCAAAGTAATAGCCTGCTTGCAGCCATGTCTTGGGAATTATGTAGAGAGCTGACAAAAAAGGGGAAAAAGGCAGTCTTCTTGCTACTTTATCACAAAAAAATACAAAAAACTTTCATTAAAATTCAAGTATCAACCATTTTTAATGAAATTTCCAGCATTTTACATAAAACATTTTCCCAGAGGATGTCTAAACTCATTCATTGGTTTTATTCGACACCGGTGGACAATATAAAATATGACACAAACCTGATGCACAGTCCTTTCTATGCACAGCAAAATGCACCTCATAAACTTAAACCACATTCAAGCTGATTTCTATTGTTGGTGCACATCTGTAGTATTCAGCAGGAGAGACGGGTGTAAAGTCAGCCATTGGTCAGGCTGTGTGTGTAATGGTTGTCTATGGTGATTTCCCAATCATCCCACCGAGAGCGCCCGCCAGAGCCAATGCTACAGCCACCAGAACTCCAACGGTCCCCAGCGTTCCCAGAGCCGCCGTGCCCAGCGCTGCAGCTCCGAGCGCCCCCGCTCCAATAGGCGCTGCTGCCGCGGTGACCGTCTCCATGCCTATTTCTTTAATTAGCTTCGTCCCCATGAGGTGGCCTCTGTGCAGATTCAAAGTGTGGAACGGGCTCTCTGGTGCGCCCAGAACAAACGCCCCCACTGCGACAGTTGTTACTGTTAGAAGGTCTGATGTCATCAGAGGTGTTGCTTTCAGTGCTACGCCTTTAAGCGCTATAAGTACACCACCAGTGACAGAACCTAGAGCTACTAAAGTTGAACTTCTGGATCTAAATGCCTGATCAGCTGCAACGCTCGCCGCACCGAGCGACACCCCTGCAGCTGTAGCCGCTCCTAACGTTGCTCCAGCACAGCTTCTGGCCCCTAGAGAGGAGCTCCAAAGCAGAATGGCTCTCAAAGCCACTGATGTCATGACAGAAATTCCCACTGAGATCTCTCCAGCCACCTTTGTTCCCAGTCCCACCATGGCCACTGTTCCCAGTCCAGCTCCCAGCAGCCCTGCAGACAGAAATGCCACCCAAAGGACTGACTGCAGTATTAAATCCACCTCTGCTTCTGACCCTTCTCCCACATCATCTGCTCCCAAACCAACAACAAACCCAAGAATCCCCACAAAAACAGAGTAGAAGAAGATCCTCTCCAGCAGTTTGCATCCAGTTTTAGAGTTGGGTCTTTGTGTTATCTTCTGAGTCCTCCAAAGGGCATAGAGGAGCGAGATGCTCAACGCAGCACAAAACAGCCCGAGTAGAGGACCCAGTCGACCATATGCAACACTGAGGTAGAGAGTGGCGAAGATGATTAACAGAGCGGTTGACATGTCACTGATGTTGGAGTATGAGTACACAATAAGGACCAGAGCACCTTGAGCTAAAAAGTAGATCCACGTTGGAAGGACGCCCGCTAATGCTCCAGGTGTGACCGCGCCCACCACTACAGAGGCGCCCGTCGTGACCTCCGTTACCCACGGCAGCCTCACTCCGGCTTTAGTCAGCAGTTTCAGCACCGTGGAGCTGAGGAGAAAACCCATTCCAAGAGAGAGCAGCAGCGAAGTGAAGACGAGGCACGACATCACGACGGCTACGCCAGTTGAACCGGCGCGTCTGGCAGCCAGAGTCGCAGCTTTCAGCAGGGAGACATCTTCTATCAGAGCAGGCGTCACCGCGAAGGAGGCAGCTTCTCCAAACGCAAACCCAGCAGCTGCACTTCTGAGGAGCACGCAGACGTTACCTAATGACACAAAGTCCAGCATTTCATACACAGAGAAATAAAAACATTCCGAATAAGCTCAGTTACACATTTCAAATAAGTGCTTCTTAATTTAATGACAGGGATTAAGTTTTGGGGTGAATTTCTTAGAAATACAATATGATTGGTTAACACAAATAGATAATCAGCCAATCCCATGGCAGCAAATGCATTTATATGTGGTGAAGATGAAGTTTAAACTGAGCATCAGATTAAAGAAGGGAGATCAAGATGATAGACTGGTCTGAGGGTTTCAGAAACTGCTGATCTACCACAACCATCTCTGGGTTAACAGAAAATGATCTGAAATAGAGAAGTTAACCAGTGAGAGATGGAAATGTCTTGATGATGTCAGGAGACTGGGCAGACTGGAAGAGATCTGAACGAAACCGGTGACCTAAATTATGAATATGTGATCAATGATCAATCAGAAGGCTGTATTATTTCTGCAGACTTAACACTAAAATAAAAATACCAGGAAAATAGATGAATTTTAAACATTTATTAAATCTCTGAAGCTTTTCCTCCCCTCGTATTATTCACCATCTGCATTCTGTTTACTGTCCTGTCACTTTAAGATCAAAGTGAAAATGTGCTTCGAGCTGAAACTTAAAACCAGGAAGTCAGTCTAAAGTCTGAAAGAACAACAAACATGTCAAACAGACCATCTCAGAGCAGCTAAACTGACACCGTCACTAAGAGCTCTGAGTTTCTCTCTCTGTGTGTTTCTACAGCAGCCAGGCATCAAGTTCTCTTACCCAGGGTTGTTTCTGCCATGTCTCTCTGTGCTCTGTGTTCACTGACTACAAGCTCCTCCTCTTCCTGTATGACGTCACGTGAGCAGAGCCTAACAAAAACCACAGTGATGGTTACAATTCACTCTATAAATATTGATTTATCGTCATTTGTATCACTGTTACGACCAATAAAAATTTTACAAAATACATTTAATTTAATTTTTTTATGTTTAGCATCCATTAAAAGGTTAAAATGTGAACATTTTTGTCAAACATGATCATTTTAGCAGTGTTTATATCACTCTGAAAACACAATAACGTCTTTTAAAGCACAAATACGTCATCTAACTTTATTCTGAGCATTAGTGAGTTTGTTAATGAGAGTTTCATCAAGTAATGACTGAACTAGTTATGATAGGACAGGGAAAACGCATGTCCAGTAGTTATAGCGCCCCCTGCTGGACGTCCATAACACACCAATAGAACTATTCTAACTACTAAATAACTAACAATTCACTCTTTATTTATGCTGTTTTGAAATATTTCATTCATTTCATACACTAATGTACAGTTTATAACTGTAAAATTAAATGTAAACCATCAAGTCTGCCACAGATTTATTGAATTAGAACCTAAAGAAGATAGTTTAACCTCCACACACAGCCCCAAGTGTTAAATGAAATGAAAACGGTTTTTATTTCATGCTCTTTTTTTGCTTGATTTTTTAAATGAGAATTAAAAGCTTGTTGTACATATTTTCCATCTATCGTTTTATTTGTTTGACAGTGTTATATTTGCCTTTTAACTACTGTTTAGGTTTTTATGTTTTATATTTAATAACCTTTCTCACAGAGTTGTACATGTATTTTTCAGCTGTTTTATTTGTATTCATTTAATCTTTTTGTGTGCGTGTGTTTTAATGTTTTACCTGTGAGAAGCCATGGACTTTCTGTATATAAAGGCAACATATTCCATTAAACAGAGTATAAACGTGTTCAAATAAAAAGAAATTCTGAAAAAAAAAAAAATATTTGTGTCCGCTAACTGCGAGGTTTAATAGAAGATAAACGAATACGTGTGAATTTTGAGCAAACATTAAATCCTGAATCTTTGTTTTTCTGTCTAGCCCCTCCTACTTCCTGGTATGGGGTCACGTGACAGCGCCAGGTTGTCACATGACTTTGATTTCCTTTTCCCCGGTAGCAGATCAAGTAGTTCTATGTTTTTATAGCAGATTGGAGTCGGAGAGGAGTCTCTGAAGAGATTGAGTTCAATCAGGGAGCAGATTAAAGAGGGAACTCTGATTTTAGGAGGTTAAAACTTTTCTTCTATCGGTTTGAATTCATCCTCTTTGTAAACGAAGACCAAGAAGCAGCTCTGCAGTTCAGTAAGTTAATCATTCAACTGGTCTAGAGTTTGTACTTTGTATTAGCTCGTTTTGTAGACATTGTTCAAACATGGTTATTAGAACTGTAGCGGTTTTATAAATAACACAGGACAGATGGGCCAAATCTACAGCTAGTTTCCTTTAGAACTTGATGTTCTAGAGGAGTAATTATGATCTGAGTCAAGTGACAGTTTAAAACATCAGTGAGATGCCGCCCAGCAGGTTGTTGCAGTTACACCTAGTCAGGTGAGAGTCAGGAGGTTATTGAAGGCATCATCATGATTGTCACATGGATCATTAGGTTCAATCAGTGTTGTTGCTTTACTCCTTAAAGCATTTGGTATTTTTTATTCTTTTAGAAATGAATCTCCCCCTGCTGGTCTTTGCCTCCGTGGCCACTCTGACCACCTTCGCTCTTGACAACGGGGAGATGAGGACCCCTCCCATGGGCTGGTTGGCATGGGAACGGTACCGCTGTGACATCGACTGTGACAATGACCCTAAAAACTGCATCAGGTAAACCAAGACTTACACAACAAGCACACATGTAAAAACAAAGTTATTACACACAATAAGACAAAGGTTTGGGTGTAATCCCACAACAGAAATCAACGAAAGAAACTTTTTACAGTGGCAACAAGAATAGACGAACTGCAGAAAACAGATTTTCTCATGTGCTGATAAATAAAATGTCTCTGCTCTCCTCCTTCCAGTGAGAATCTGTTCATTGACATGGCAGACAGACTCTTTGAAGACGGCTGGAAGGAACTCGGCTACATTTACGTGAACATCGACGACTGCTGGTCCTTAAAGCAGAGAGACCAGCAGGGACGGCTCCAGGCCGACCCCAAGAGGTACTCTCACAAACACAGCTAGCTAGGGCACACAGACTCAGCTCAAAAGAAATAGATTTAAAATAAATGAGGAATGATAAATGATTTATTATTCTTGGTTATAAGAGACTCCTTAAGCCTTAAGAAAATAACTTAATAAAGCAGTTTTCCCACTAAATTATATGAATTTATTTCAGGATTTATGAGTGGTTCTCAGATTACCAGGGCTGTTTGGATATATTTTAAATTACTTATTGAATGAACCGTATATACACTGCTGTGAACAAGTATTTGCCCCCTTACAGACTTCTTCTGTATTTGTCTGTGTTAGAACTTTGTGAAGAAACAGTGAATGATGATGAGTTTTCACCGTTTATGTAACATTTATTAAAGTATAGACAAGGAAAATGGGAACATCAAACCGGTTCGGAGAGCCCTCCATCCATCTGCCTATCTGTTCCTGAACCTCAGAGCTAGTTACTGTCTCTGTTTTGACTAAGACTGGGAAACTCTCTGGTTGTCATGGTGACTATCTGCCCAGCTCCAAGATGCCGGGTTGCTGCAACCTTGCCCTAGTATTTAAGCTGTGTTTGTTAAACTGAGAAATGTGAAGTTCCAACATCTGTTGGTGTGTTTTCTGGGGTTTTTTTCCCCCACACTGAAATGTTTCAGATCCTATGTGAAATAGTAACCGCCCCCTTTGTTAAATCATTAATTAATTGTGATTAACCACAATACTTAGAAAGCTAATTTCAGTTCCACCAGCCTCACCCAGGCCTGATACGTCCAGACCCGTAGAATTAAGGAATCACTTCGATAGATCCTGTCTGACAGCATGAAGTACACTACACTGGGATGGGATGTTCTCCAGAACTAAAAGTGAATTTAAATTCCTTGCTAATGCCATATATTTGAACTACAAACTGTTAAAAACAGTTGAATAAACCTGGTATAATAGTTGTAGATGTTTGTGTTGTCATTACGTCCTTGTTTAATTAGTTTATTAGCAGTGTTTGTATATTTTGCCAGTGATGGTTGGGGTCACGAGTCTCTGCCACTGTTTTTTTGTGGGTCAGAAGCCAAAAAGATTGGAAACCACTTGACTAAACGATAATAAAAGCACCTAAAGCCCTGCAGGCCTCACTTGGTTAACCTTTAGGTCAAAGTTCTTGATTCATCCATGAAAGAGTTCCAAGACCAAGAGAAAGAAGGTTTTTAGAAGGTGCTGAATTCCATTAGTTACAGCACCTTTAAGATTAAGGTAACTTAATCTTAAAAGAAAGCCATGAACATTTGTTATGTTCATTCAACGGGTCATTTTTTTGAGTGTCCATGTAAACGATGTGGTTTCTCAGCCTGTCAAATCCTGCAGACCAATAAAACAAAAGGATTAACAATCAGCTGGTCATAAAACCTAACAAAACACACGACTCAGCAGGTTTACTGCAGGTCTCCTTTTATGCAGCGTCAGCAAAATGTGACTTCTTTAAAGCTAAAATCCCTCTTTGACCAGTGTTAGCTACTTCTATATGACTGTGGTATTGTCTAAATCAGTTCTAGAACATCTGCTGTTTAACGTTGTTTAGGTTCCCAGGAGGAATCCCTAAGCTGTCGCGCTACATGCATGACAGGGGTCTCAAGCTGGGTATCTACGGGGACATGGGCACCTACACCTGCATGGGCTACCCCGGCACCCCGCTGGACAAGGTCGAAATCGACGCTCAGACGTTCGCTGAGTGGGAGGTGGACATGTTTAAATTCGATGGCTGTTACTCCAACGCCACAGATCAAGCGCAAGGTCAGAACACGGGACACTACTTCTACTTTATGTGGTTTGCAGAGTTTTATTGACTCTTATCTCTGTTTCTGGCAGGTTACCCTCTCATGTCAAAGGCTTTAAATGCTACAGGCCGTCCCATTGGCTACTCCTGCAGCTGGCCTGCCTACCAGGGGGGTCTGCCACCAAAGGTACAATCAGGTCTAATTTAACTCATATTTAGAGTTTCTAAAAATATGATTTTAAATCCAAGACCTCATGAGTTTACTGCTACATAAAGTGAAACTGATTGCTGCTTTCAGGTAAATTACACCCAGCTCGGTGAGCTCTGTAATCTGTGGCGTAACTATGGCGACATCCAAGACTCCTGGGACAGCGTGCTGAGTATTATTGACTGGGTGTTTGAAAACCAGGATGTTCTGACTCCTGCAGCAGGACCTGGAATGTGGAACGACCCCGACATGGTTTGTTTCGCTCACATATAACAAGTCCACATATTAACTGTCTTAGTTTCTAACTCGGTCTGCATAGTAGTGAAGATTAGCACAGTTATACCAGCAGATAAGCAAATCTCTGTTATCAAAAGATGAAATATAAAAGAATAGATCCAGATCCTTGCTCAGGCTGCATCAGGTTAGAGTTTCTGGAGAATCCTTATTGACTCAGAAAAAGTATGCATCATATTTATTGGTCCTATTTTTTTCTTAGGTGCCTAAAATAGTTTTTTTATTACAAGTTTTAAACCACTAGTTTTTAAACCAAGTTGTACTTTGGGCCTTTACTTATTTGTTTTCTGTCCAGTCCATGTACCCACTGCATATTGTGCAGAGTGTGCTTAAACAAGTGGAAGACAAATCAAGTTTCAGGCATAAAACAACGATCTGTAGCAGATCTGAAAGTGACAGTTTTAGTCTTTTTTTTTTTTAGCCTATGGAGTTTTCTAATCATTTGGGATCAATTTGACCCCTGAAGATAGTGCGAGGGTTAAAAAAATAAATAAAAAATCACCAAAAAGACCTGAAACAGGACCTGAGATATGCATCATCTTTCATTTCTCTGTACTCTGTCATGTTTTCAGCTAATAGCCCTTTAGAAGTCACCATGTTGGTCCTAAAATGTAGTTTTACTTGTTAAACTGTGTTAACTTTCACTAAATCTATAAAAATACCAAAGAAATGGGAAGAAATTGTGTCTTTGTGACAAGCTGCTAACATTAAAAGTACTAGTTAGCTAGTAACAGTAGCTAGTAACACTAGCTTGTTCTTAAGCTAGTCGCTAGCTAAGAATCCAATCTATAGTTGTTTAAAAATTTTACGAGTCAAAACAAAACTGGTTCAGCGACATATTTTAGGACCCTTCATGCTTGAATGATTCATAGGAAGTAGCTAAAGTAGCCAGTTCCTAAACTAGTTAAGTTTTCTTCTTTTTTTTTTCTATACCATGTCAACGCAACACTGGTTTATTTGAGTTTAGGAGACTTTTTATGCCTTCTGATTCCCAGTGAACACCTGAAGTAGTAGCTGGTTAGCAGTTTAGCAATTAGCTACCCAATAATCCATTTAAAAATACTGTTTTTCCATGTTGATCGTTATGTGTTGACAGCATTCGGTTAGCAACTAGCTAAAATACTAAAAGCTAGCGACTACTTTAGCTATTTGCTGCTTATGACTCAATATTAGGCTCTATCTTTTGAGTTTAGGGGCTTTAAGTGGATAAACAAACAGAAATAGTATGAAAATGATCAGGTACAAGACTGAAAATGGAAGAAAAGGATCAATTTAAAGGACGATCTTGAGAACTTTTGATTAAAACTATATTAAAAAGGACAAGAAAGCCGGACTGCTTGGTAGACTGAATATTCTCCTGGTTAAATTCTAATAATCAGTTTCGTCTCCCTCGATTGAACTCTCAGCTGATTGTCGGAGACTTTGGGCTCAGCATGGACCAGTCTCGCGCTCAGATGGCTCTGTGGGCCATCATGGCCGCCCCTCTCTTCATGTCTAATGACCTTCGCACCATCAGCGGCGGGGCCCGCAGCATCCTGCAGAACAAAATGGTCATCAGCATCAACCAGGACGTCTTGGGCGTCCAGGGAAGACGTATTGTGAAGGTAAAGCACTTTATGTGTACGTTGGTGCTTCTTCTGAGTGGCTGTGATGAATCACAATGAGAAGCATTTTTCACAAGATATTTATGTTTTTCTTTCATATCAGGAGAAGAGTGGCATCGAGGTGTTCTGGCGCCCCCTGTCGAACAACGCCAGCGCTTTAGTTTTCTTCAGCCGGCGCACCGACATGCCTTATCGCTACAAGACTTCTCTCAGCAAACTCAACTACACCGCCGGCAGCTACAAGGTGTGTCTGCTGACTCATCCAGGAATGTGTCTGTATTCATTCACTCATCCTGATTTAATCTGGAAAAAGACTGAAGCCATTATTAAATTCTTAACAGTTTATTCTTCACTGAATGTCAAGATACTTAAGGATTGTGCTGGATGTGCTGGTTTCTCTCTCCGTAGATCAATGACGTCTTTACGGATGAGACTGGCGTGCTGAAGGACTCCACTGATTTTGTGGTGTCGGTGAACCCGACAGGTGTGGTCATGTGGTACATCTCCGCGCCTGGAAAACTACGCTTCCACCACTTCAACAGAGAGGGGAAACTCCGAGGCTCCGCCTACGACGCCGAGGAAAACGCCATTCCTTCAGTCTTCCTTTGATTTCTTCTAGTTATTTTATTGTTTTTGAACCTTAGAGGAAATGTTCTGATGGAATTTGATTCAAACACACTATCTGCTCAAAGAGCTGATTTTCTTTTAAAACATATAAATCTATCACATCTGGGATGTCTCGATTTTAGAACAGTTATATAATTTTTGCTGATTACTCAGCAGAATGTGATCACATTTAAGGGTGTGTGTGTGTGTGTGTGTGTGTGTTTTACACACACATAAACACATGTTCATCTGCAGTAGAAATGAAGGATCATTAAAACTAATGATATTGCTGTTTTTTTTTCTCATTTGTACTCGGGTTACTAAAGGAAACTGTCTGTTTGCCAAAAATATCCACAAAGTTTTAGAAAATGTTTAGATAAAATCTAGATTTGATAAGACGTTCACCTGGTTTTTAATGAATTACTGTTGGACCTGTTTTGACTTTAATGTGCATTAACTTACTTGAATTGAGTCAAATGAATGCAATGAGATTAAAAGTTTGATTTTAAGCTCAATCTTTTGAATTTTCAGTAAAATTTTATTTAAAGTCACACTATGTAATTTTTTCCTATTTTAAATCCTGTCCTTGATCCAGTCTATGCTAATCCGACCCTTTACAGGTTAATAAAAGTCACTTAGCGCCATCTGCTGCTTGGATCCGGAATACCACGTTTGAAACTTCTGAGTCTCTGGTCCCTGAAGTCTCACAGAGTCACGTATCTCACGAGGGTTAGGCTAACTAGCTGTTATGCTAGCTCCGGAGTGTTTTTAGCTCATGATTCCTGATTTTTCCCATCTCTCCCTGCTTGAACAGCTGATTTCTTTGACTGAGTGATGAACCGCTCCAGTAGAAAGCAGTGAAGGCTGAGGAGATGTTTCAATAGGGAGATTTAGGGCTTTCTGAGCAGAAACAATGCTAACGTTTTTACCACAGTGACTTAAAACAGACACTAGGGGGTGCTAAAAACAAGCAAAACTGCATAGTATCCCTTTAATGTCGAGGGCCACAGAGTTTGGACCTTTATCTATCAATCTGTACCTCTTTGAACAACCTCAGTTTGGAGAAACGGAGTTTAAATCTGATTGGTTCTGGACTGGATTGAGATCTGGTGACCGTGGTGGTCACTGGAGTCCAGTGGACTTATTGTTATGTTTAAAGGTGTGGTGTACTGGTTTATTTAATACCTTTGCAGTGTTCTCTAGTGTAAATCAGTGCCTTATGACTCAGTTTTATTTATGCACACCCCTCTCTTCTGATTGGATATCAGTAGTGCGTTTACATCAGAAAACTAAACTATTGCCTTAGAATGACTGAAGTTGTTTTTTTAATGCATGTAAACTCGTTAGTTTGGTTGAAGTCGAACTGGCTCTAATGGATTGAAGCTCCCAGATAATGAGGTTGTAGCTCGATTTTATTTACATGTAAACAGCTGAGTGGAGCGGAGACCAGCTGGACGCTCCTCTTCTGGGATCGTTGCAGCGGCTTTACAAACAAGAAGAGGGCAGCAAAAACAAACGCTAGTGCAGGGACACGAGGACGCCTGAGCAGATTCATGTCCGATGAAAGCGTTTAAAACCAGCGTTTTTAAGAAAACAACCGTCAGAACGCCGACATGAAAGGGCGCATGTCACCACCTGCTCTACTGGAGCCATGGAGGCGCTGCTGCTGCTGAGTGGAGCGAACTTCATTTGAGAGTTGGGTTTTCTAACGTACATGTAAACTAGGATAAAGGCTCCCAGTTCATTAACATAAAATCAACCTAGATGCTCATGTAAACGCACCGAGACGCTCTCCGCTCTCTTTATCTCGCTGCAAAAACCCCATCCCTGTGGGGCGGCACCGGCGTGAGCCAAGAGATGGGCCAGACCATGAATGTAAACTCGCAGCTTGACGTACATCTGCAAGGTTTTTCAAATCCTAGCGTTTCAACCTCAAAATACTTTCAGAAGCTAAAGCTGGAGCTCCATGTAGAAGACTGTTTTCATATTCAGTCTGCAGGAAAAGCTCAGAGTGACCAATATTAATCAGAAAATACATGTTTTTTGGTTAAGATCCAGTTAGAGAGTTACTTTAATTTAGTGCTTCATCAGCAGCAGAGTCACGTCTCAGCCTTTCCATCGTACGTTGTTTTTTGCACATCTTTTATTTCCATTCAACCTTTTAAAAACCTCAATCTGTCCTATGATGACATTTTTCCTCTTTTAGATTTCACTTCATGTTTTTGAGTCACTTAGTGATCACTCAATCACAAGACAACCTGAACCTGTTCTGCATTTCTGCACGTGCTCTTTCCTTGTTCTGAAATGAGAACGCTGCACTATTTACTTTAATTTTATTCTGAGATCACTGTATCCTTTCATGCATTTAAAAGTAAAGCAGAGTGAATTACTGCAGATTACAGTGAGCTACAGTATGTAGGTTATTTAGCTTTGTAGAGATAATTTCCATTTTTATGAATACTTACATTAATGATCAAAAGTTCCTTTTTGTTGTTGAAATTCAAGCAGCCTAAGTCCAAAGAACAGCTTAAAATAGTGTTACCAAACATTGGGAGGGGAAAAATACATTGTATTATTATTCATTTCTTATGGAACAAGAAACATTCACAACCTAAAGCTGTTGCACGTTGATCAGGCCTTGACACTTGGTGCTACTAAATCCCACAGGTGTCCCAACTTGTCCTGATTGCTTACAGCCTCCTCTGAACAGCAGTGTTGAAACACACTGTGGTTCCTCGTGTGCTGAAATAAAAATGGCCAGAAAGATAAAGAAACACCGAAGGAAGAGGGACAAATCACCATAACATTTAAAGAAAAACACTTAAGACTGAGGAGGACAGTTGAGTAGGAGAGGAGACGGGTCCTCCTCGGTGACATCAGCTCTCAAACACGGAGGAGGAAGTGTGATGGTCTGATTTGCTGAATCAAAAAGAAACTCTTTAGTTTTATGCTTTTATTTAAGAGTATAAAGAGACACTGAACTGCATGAATTTATTTTAAAGGCACACTATGCAGTTTTCTTGTTTTCAGCACCCCCTGGTGTCCATTTTAAGTCACTGCCATAAAAACGTTAGCATAGTTTCTGCTCAGAAAGCCCTAAATCTACCTGTTGAAATGTCTCCTCAGCCTTCACTGCTTTCTACTGGAGCCGTTCATCACTCAGTCAGAGAAATCAGCTGTTCAAGCAGGGAGAGATGGGAAAAATCAGGAATCATGAGCTAAAAACACTCCGGAGCTAGCATAACAGCTAGTAAGCCTAACCCTCGTGAGATACGTGACTCTGTGAGACTTCAGGGCACCGGACCGGAGACTCAGAAGTTTGGTATTCTGGATCCAAGCAGCATTAACTCTAAAGGGTCAGATTAGCACATACTGGCTCAAGGACAAGATTTAAAAATAGGAAAAGTTACATAGTGTGCCTTTAAATAAATTACCTGGGAGGTTTGACCTGTAGTGTAGAGGAGATTTGTTTGACAGAGGCTTAAAAATGAATAATTCTGTTTCTCTCAACATAAAAATGCTGTTCTTGAGTGCTATTTTAAAAAATATATAGATTATTGGAAGCATTACTAGTATTTCTGTCCTGGACGTCCTTTGTGCATTTTTACATCCACACTGAGCCAGCAGAGGTCAGCGTCGCTCCTTTTCCTGCATGATGCAACACAGACCTTCCAGCAGCATCAGCTGCCAAAAAATGCACCTGCTCAACAGCACAAGGACAATCAGCCCTTTCAGTTTGGCCGTTTATCTCTTTATTATGATTTTCTCTCCTCTGACATCACCTTGCCCGTCTCCACACATGTTCTACAATGTAGAAACTCGCTTTATTTTGTGTCTTGCCCTTGAAGTTTTCATTGTATTCATCCAGTCTCCTCGTCTGCACTCCTCCTTTCACTCAGTCTTGTGTGTGTCACCTCTGACCTTGACCTTAAAGCCCTGTGTTTGCATGCACTCCTCACACACTGCAGTAGTCACATGACAGCTTGCTGTTGCATGCATGTTAACGTGTTAAAAAGTGAGTTAACTTTTTTTTTCTTGCAGCACATGCATGCTCTTCTAGGTCATTTGAGGCTAGACTAGTTGTGTGTGTGTGTGTGTGTGAAATGAGATCTTTGCCTCCTTTTCTTTCCCATTCAGCCGGCTCAGATGTCCGTTGGCTGGCCGAACACAGCCCGTCTCCAGGTCCAGGTCCAGGACCACGTCGTTTGGCAACATGACGTGGGAGAAAAGTGAGGGAGTTATGACTGAGATAATGAGAGAACAGCACAAGAAGGATTTGCACAAAGCCGGGAGGTGGGGGCCCTCAAAAGTCTATTTGAGGGTGCAAATGAGCGAAGCTGGAGGGGGGGGGGGGATTGAGAGATGAGAGAGAGCGAGGGATCGGGTGAGGGAAGGGTGGTGAGATGAGGAGAGCGTTCCTGCCGATGCTCACGTAGGCCCACAGCTGCAGAGAGGCACAGTTGCCACTCTCGTCTTTGTGTCGCACTAACACCCCTGATTCTGTTCTGCTGGTCCCTCCCTCCTTCAGACATCCCACTCAGTTTTGTCACGCTGCTAGTCACACTCCCTGCCTCGCGCCTCTGAAATCCAACGAGCATAAAGGGGTATTTGACGATAAATGGCTGCACTGACGGGTATGCAGACAGGACTTTGCATATAGGTCAGACTGCTCTCTAAGGAGGCCACATACTTAGAATCCATGAGGCGCTGCAAAAGTTTATATTAAAGGTTAGAGAGGGTAACATTTACATTCCTTTATCAAACAATACAGATTGTTAACGCAGAGACACTAGTATTGTCTCTGTGCACCTGATCCTGGTGATATCATCAGCCCATCTGATGCAGCCATTCGACTTGGCTTGGTGCTGCTAGTGACATCACCTCCCCTCCAACCCCTCCTTATACGCTGATCCGATGCCAGAAAGGTAATACACACCCTGTAATCTCTTTCCTCCTTTTTTATCATGTAGTTATAATCCTGTTTGACTCTGAACCTTTGACCCCGCACAGTAAAAACAGGCTCATATGATCCACCTGCAGGAACAAAAAGAATATACTGGAAACGGGAGAAGCACCAGGATGCTGAAACTGAAAATAAAAGATGCAAGACGTAATTCAACGTGTCCATTTGAAACGTAATTGTACGCGCTAGTGGTTCTATTAAATCCAACAATAAACCAGTTGAATTGTTTACAGTTCGATTGACGCCAGTTTGTGAAACAGTTGAAGTTTTGCGTGTTGTAGAGTGAACACCTAAGGATTAGCAACACTAAATTTTAGTTCAATTTCTTTAAAAATGACTGGGTTGGAGCCATTTTTGAATTGGTTGAGATCAGCTTTGATGACCATCTTGAAGTATGAAACATTAATTCAAGTTGGGTGGAAAAAAATCACCATGGCGTCTGGATTAAAGGCACACTATGTAACTTTTCCTATTTTTAAATCTTTCCTTGAGCCAGTATGTGCTAATATGATTCTTTTTCATTAACCCTGTAAAGGGTCATATTAGCACAGACTGGCTCAAAGAAAAGATTTCAAAATAGGAAAAGTTACATAGTGTGTCTTTAATGAACTATTTAGGAATCGATAGGGGAATTGTTAAGGAATTGGATTGATAGGCAGAATCGACAATGGCATTGATATTGATAAAAACCTATCAATTCCCACCCCTAGTGGCTAGCTGTTATGCTAGCTCCAGAGTGTTTTTAGCTCATGATTCCTGATTTTTCCCATCTCTCCCTGCTTGAACAGCTGATTTCTTTGACTGAGTGATGAACCGCTCCAGTAGAAAGCAGTGAAGGCTGAGGAGACGTTTAACAGGTAGATTTAGGGCTTTCTGAGCAGAAACAATGCTAACGTTTTTACAGCAGTGATTTAAAACGGACACCAGGGGGTGCTAAAAACAAGCCAAAACTGCATAGTGTGCCTTTAAACCCTGTGACTGTGCATCCTATCAGAACATGTCTGGAACTTTTCAGGATGTGTTAAGTTATTTTTTAACAAGAATTTATTTCCCTCCACAGATGGTTCTTATTCAGATGAAGAAATGTTGAATTTAAAGATGAGATTTTAATAGAATTTTTACTCTAGACCAAGATAGTTTTAAAATAATTGATAAGAAAAGTGAACTCGATCGCTGCAGCTCTACTTACGGAGAAACCTTGAACTTGTCTAATAACTGGATTTGTTTAGATATCGGATCTGGGTATTACATGACACGAGCAAAACCACCTTAAATTACAAACAGCAGGTACTTTTACTTTCTGTCTGGTCATGGTAAGATAATCCCTCTCAGTTTAGACACACACAAAAAAAACTTTAAAAAATGGGGGAAATTCCATATATTTTACTGGTTTAAACTTGGAAAAACTACAGATAAATTCAAGTTCTGAAAGATTATTTTTTCAGTTCAGCTTTAAGCAGCTGTTCCTTTACCTCAGTGGCTCACCTCATCCTTTCCAGTTAGTTAGGTTAGCTCACATGAATCATTGATTTCTCATTTCTGTGGAAATTCCACACTAGGCACGTCGTTTTGAATTCAAGCAAACATGAAAAGTCTGAAAGGTGTGCTTTAACAGGAAGTCCTTGCGGGGGAGGGTCTTACTCCTGCACCTTTCTGACGTCTTACTTGCTCATGCATCCGGTGATAGCCGCCGTCTCCCTCCTCGTTGCACACTCGTCTCCCCTGCTGCACTCCGTGACCCTTCACCGTTTGAGCTAGCTCCTCCTTTACATCTAAAAGAAAATGAAGCTGTCCTGTTCTGCTTTAGCAGCAGAGGATGTCCTGCTGGCTGTTTGGAGACGCTGTTATTACAGCTGGAGTCAGAATGTGTGCATATATCGAGCTGTGGAAACGTATTTGTCCCCTTACAGATTCTGTTTTTGCTGACTCGTCACATTAAACGTTTCAGACCTGCAAACAGTTCTCTATATCAGACAGAGATAACCTGAGTAAATATAAAATGATGATTTCTTTATTAATGGAACAATCTATTCAAACCACCTGTGTGCAAAAGTGTTTGTGATAAGAGTCTCATGCCTTCTTTATTGCTGAATCATGACCTCTGACCTTAACCAAGTTAGACATGAAGTGCTTTAGAAGTTGCTCTGTGTTCTTAAAGGCACACTATGCAGTTTTGTTTGTTTTCAGCACCCCCTGGTGTCTGTTTTAAATCACTGCAGTAAAAACGTTAGCGTTGTTTCTGCTCAGAAAGCCCTAAATCTACCTGTAGAAACGTCTCCTCAGCCTTCATAGCTTTCTACTGGAGCGGTTCATCACTCATTCAAAGAAATCAGCTGTGTTCAAGCAGGGAGAGATGGGAAAAATCAGGAATCATGAGCTAAAAACACTCCGGAGCTAGCATAACAGCTAGCCACATTGGGTTAGCCTAACCCTCGTGAGATACGTGACTTTGTGAGACTTCAGGACACTGGACCAGAGACTCAGAAGTTACAAACGTGGTATTCTGGATCCAAGCAGCAGATGGAGCTGAGTTACTTTTGGAAAAGTTACATAGTGTGCCTTTAATGCTACAGGTCTGGCAGTAATCCGGTCTGGGTGTGGCTGGTGGAACTGAACTCAGCTTTCTAAAAAATCTGGTGGGGATTACTTCTTCACACAGGGCCAGGTTGCTTTAATAAATGAACGTGCAAACTGCAGTGTGACGAGTAACCAGAATAAATCTATAAGCATGTGGATGATGAGTTAAATATGCTGGGAAGGGGAGAGTTTGCTGATTCATATCTGCCTCATAGGGGTCACATACTCACAGACTTGCACGTTGAAAATGATGTCTGTAAATTTTTATGAATGAGCGTCTGGACTTGTCCACCAGTGGCTGCTGTTGACTCAGTAAAACAGAAGCACCTTGGTAACTGTTTCCACGACGCTGCTGTGTACGAGGCAGGCAGCACGTTGCCGTGGCTTTGGGTTCTAGTGGCAACCAGCCAGCCTGTCAGCTGCCTTCCTACTGGCAGCCTGTGTGGGTCAAAGTTAGAGACGACAGCCAATGCTCTTCTCTCGCTCTCTCTTACACACACACACACACATGATCTCATTCTTTCCCTTTAACTCTATATCGTCCCCCCTTTTTGACTTTCCACACACTCTGAACTTCTCATAGTCTCCTGTTTCAATTTATTTACATCGTATACCACACAGTGAACTCTGAAGACACACTCCTCTAACAGTGTGTGTGTGTGTGTGTGGCCATTCCTTTACTGTATTCCCTGTCAGGTTCCCTTCAACACATCCTGATGCCTTTCTGGGCAGCAGGACAGAATCTTTCAGTTCCTGGAGCAGATTATGGCCAACGCAGCAGCAGGATTTGGCCCAGGAGTGAGCTGGAAAGAGCAGGTGGAGTCCTCTTGAAAATGAGCTTTGTGGGTATGCATGGAGCATTAAAGAGGCCAGAGAGCGCTCCAACAGACATCTGATCAGCATTAGCTGAGCAGCGTTGATTTATTTATATTCGATGGATGAAGTTATTGAAGTTTCTGTTGATAATGGGTTCCGTTTGAGGTATAAAACACAGCAGGATGTTGAAGAAACTTTGACGAGATTAGTCTGCAAAAAGCAGACCTGCTGCAGGCAGCCAACAAAAATAGAGGCATGATCGGTCAACAATCCTAACCTTTAGTCTGGTCGGTGAGTATCCATCCACGTGCAGGATTCTCTGTCCTATTTTTGTTTGGGTCTGTCAAAACTTTCTCTGTCTTATGTAATTGGATTCTTTGGCCCGTTGGCCTTGGCGATTGTCATTTCTTGTCTTTCAGCCTGTCAGGTGGTTCGTTAGGAAGAGCGTTTCAGCCTGACTGTCTGTCAGTCAGCCAGTCGTTCACTGACCATCCAAGTAAAACAATCCAGAGGCTGTCATCAGAAGGTCATAACTTTGAGATGATCGTTGAATTTGCACCAATAAAATCCACACAACTTAACATCTGCATGAATCAGGATGCTTGAGATCAACTTGACCTACGCTAATAGGATAAAACTAAAGTTTTCTTGATTCCATGACATATCTATGATGGTAACCATGACAACTGGGTTTACGATGATGCAGGAGGTCCGGTTGGAGCTGTTTTAGTACCGTCGGACCCTCCTTGCTCCTGCTTCTGTAGTGAAATATGAGCCTGCCTCCTGAACAGGGGGACGTTTTTGCTAACTCGCACGTACGAGCGTGCACACGGCGCGCCACTCCAAGCCGGGCATAAACTGTGCTTCGTCTTGGCTCTCTGCTCCTGGGTCCAATCATTCACAGCTCACAAATCATGTTCTGACTCTGTATGCTCCGAGTCCTGACTGTCACACTGTGCTGATGAAACACGTCGCACAACGGGGAGCTGCAAGTAGCAGAACCCGGAAATGAGCAGACACTGAATGCGTCTCCTTGGCAAGCCTTGCCATTCTGTGAGGTGAAATGTTTTAAAATAAAAATAAATCCCTCAGTAGTCGGGGAATGGATGACTATTTAGTAGAAATGAGCTCTGACTGCTCCATGACGGCTGAGACTATAAACAGGAAGACACGGAGAGTCCTGGGAGCGCGGCCCCCACCTCTACAGGTTTGCGTGAAGCGCATGCACGTTGACAATGTGGAAACTTGAATTTTATTGGCTGAAAAAGTTTGCAGGTCAGAGAGAATTCAAAGGGGTCTCTAGGAGGAAGGAGGGTCTGAACTATCATTTAAAACATTTATAAAACTTTGATGCTCCACATACCAGCTTTAACTAAAGTTGTAGGTTAACATGTGATTACAGCTGAAACAGTCTTGATATTAATACGAGTCCAACTTGGACCCGTCCCCCGTCTCAGCTGGCTGTCTAAACCAGACTCTGTTAGTGACTCAGTCACCTGGTATGACTTTAAGGCTGTGTCATTTGGAAAGCTGCAGCATGCGTGGGCTATTCACCACCTAAAGAGCCACCTATCCCACCTCGACTCATCAAATCCATGTGACTGGTCCGAGTCCTGAAAAGATCACAGGGAACATGTAGGGCTGACCTTCAGCCCGGTGCCCCCGCCGCCTGCTGCGTGTATCTCTGCAGGCATAATGCGTCTAAACATTAACTCTGAGGACTCGGCACAGTTTAGTCTAATGGACATGAATCAGGGTGCATGTGTGCGCTGATGTGTTCTTGCTCATCTGTTTTGCAAGACTTTATGGAGCGGACTAATACCGGAGAGGTCAAATATTTGTTTAATGCAGAAGAAAGTAATGCATGCCCAGTGGGTGTTGTTAGTGAACGTCCTAACATGGCAAAAAATAAAAATAAAAAAGAAGCAGAGGGATGCTGCTGCTGCTTTAAGTCTCTCCTAATCGCTCACTAGCAGAGCGCAGACAGCACTTGGTGTTCTGGCACTGGAACGTCTGGTTCCTCCGAGGCCGAACTGCACCTGCGCCGGCCCCACCTGCGCTGCGATGGCCGATTGGGCACCGAGGCCTCGCTGGCACCTGTGCCGCGGAGCCCCTTTTTTTCCACCAGTCAGAGCGTCTCGCAGTCTTGGAGCAGACATGCGAGCAGCTGTTCTTTCACTCCATTATGAGCACAGTCGAGGCTTTGTGTGTGGCGAAGAAAAGAGCTACTTGTCAAAGCGGTGACGCAAAAGTCCCCCTCTCTGTGTCAAAGTGTCAGGGAAATTTTGGGTCAACTCGCAGCTATGTGTGAAAGTTGTCACGTACAGCAGAGGTCTCCAACCCTGCTCCTCGAGGCCCGCTGTCCTGCACAGTTTAGAGGTTTCCCTGCTCCAACACACCTGATTTAGATGGACAAGGGAAATCTATAAAACATACAGGAGACCAAATCCTTAAAGGTGGGTGATAATGTTTTTGCCTGTGTTGGTCTGCCTGCATAATCCAGTGACAGTTTTCATCCAAGCTCGATCAAATGCTGCACCACAGCTCATTAAAGATGGCTCTAACTCAAACAATTTTGCAGATATTGAACTAAAATTTGGCGCGCTAGTAGCCGAGAGTCACCGCTACCATTCACCCCCAGCATTAAAGGGATAGTTTGGACATTTTGAAGTGGCGAAGGATCATACCCTCTCTAGAAACATCTTCATTTCTATATTCATAAAGAGGAATTATTTGGGTGGATGCATTAGTGACTTTATTTGCTCCTTGGCCACCGGAGGGCAGTAGGGTACTAACAGAGCAATTATGGGGTCTCTAACCTCAAGTAACTCAGGTGGTATCCCCTCCTCCTCCTCCTCTTCAGACGCCAAAGAGTCACATGTCCCCTGATGGAATGACCCACACCTCCACGAATGGCTGGTATTCAGAGTGACATCAGTTATAGCTGTGACCTTGTCTCCAATGGCCTGACTGAACTTCTGAATTACACACACAGCAAACACACTCCTTTCTGCTAAAGTTTGCTGCCACTCCAAGGATCATTTGTCCCCGTTTTCTTCTCCCTCTGCCCTAAACACGGAAAAATAAACAAAAATGGTTGTCTCCGAATCGATTGTTTCCTGGAAAGTTAGCGCTCTCCTGTAATTTCTTTCCGCTGGTCAGAGGGTACATTAGGTCAAACACACAAAATGGAAGGGTGGCAAAGGCGGTGACTTAGGGAACCAGAGGGTAACATGTGCAGGCCATGATATTCAATGGAAGAGCACATAAATCAGCTGTGGTTGACCCTCTGTCCATGTTGCAACACATGGACGAGTCCACCGGTTGCTGCTCAGTCCTGCAGCAGCTGCAGAGAGACACTTTTTTTTCTTTCAGAATGGAAATATCTGATAAGCTCTAATCTTTCACCTTGATGTTTCATGCCACCCAACACATTATCATCCCCTCGGGGCACTTTCAAGTCCTGAAAAGCAACCATTGTTTATTTTAGAGTAAAAAATAAAAAACTGTTGTCCTGATCTGCCACTGAGAGAGAGAGAAATGGGAATGTGGACGTGGGAATCCTAGTCTGAAATGCAGTAAAACAAGAAAAAAGAATAAATGCCTTCAGAAACGTGTGATTGCGATTTCCGTGATTTGTGTGGGAGCAAGTACAGAAATATTGTAGGAGGATTTATTGAGGGAAACTTCAAACTTTGCTCTTGAGAAAAGAAAAGTGATCGATTGTGGTTTGATTTGATCCGGGGCTCCTGCTGAATCAGTCCTGCTTTTTGCACACACTTACAGGACATGATTGCATAACGTATATTTACTTTTGCCTGTCTAGTTTCAATCTGCTGGATGGAACGAAAGCCTGTGCTTCAGCACCTATGGAAAATATGACCACATAAAGTCACAAGGCTTCTGCTGCTAATAGACTGTGTCAAATATTTGACTTGGTCATTAAAGCCACCTGCACCTCTCGTCTCCTAACAAACACTCCCGTTTTCATGTCTTCTCATGGAAGCTAAACTGAGAAGGTTTCAGACGCCTCTGGAACTATTTTGAGAGAAAATCTTAACATGCTATTTTTTTGTAACTGATGCTGCGACTCACGTGAGGAAACTGAGAAGTCTTGCAAACACTTCTAGACCAATCTCATTTGTAATCTGTCACCAAAGGTCGCAGCCAGGTGAGATACCAGCTTAACCCGAAATTTACTTAAAATTACATTATTATTGTGAACTTCCTGTTTTCCAAGTACCCCATTTCCTAAAATTCCCTTGAGAACTTCGCTGTTTTGTTGTGGCTTAGGGACAACATTTTAATATATTTATGAAAATACAACACTTCCTCAATTAGAGCTAAAAGATCAACAACTATGTTTTATCAAGACAAACCAAAAAAAAAGGACAAGCTAAGGATTCTGTGACATGATTATACGATAAATTACAAAAAACATAAAACAAAAGTTTCATGAACAATGTTTGAAATCAACTCATCACCCAAGACGAAGTACACAGACATGACCATGAAATAATTAAATATACATTTTTAATTAATAAATAATTTTTGTTTTGTTTTTGGCACATTTAAATAATTGTTTAATTGATTAATGACACATTTAATTAATTAATTACACATTTAATTCACAAAATAATTAAATACAGAAATAATTAAATATAAAAATTGAATACATTTTTTTGGTCTCATTTAAATAATTATTTAATTTAATTAATGACACGTTCAATTTATGAATTAATTAAATACAGACATCGTGAAATAATTTTAAAAAATGTAATTATTTCAATATATTTTTTGGCACATTGAATTAGTTATTTTATTTAACTGATTAATGACACATTAAATTAATTAATTACACATTTAATTCACAAAATAATTAAATACAGAAATAATTAAATATAAAAATTTAATACATTTTTTTGGTCTCATTTAAATAATTATTTAATTTAATTAATGACACATTCAATTGATGAATTAATTAAATACAGACATCGTGAAATAATTTTAAAAAATGTAATTATTTCAATATATTTTTGGCACATTGAATTAGTTATTTTATTTAATTGATTAATGACACATTTAATTAATTAATTACACATTGAATTCACAAAACAATTAAATACAGACATAATGAAATAATTAAATATAACATTTTAATTATTAAATGTTTCTTTTTTTGGCTCATTTAAATAATTATTTAATTTAATTAATGATACATTCAATTAATAAATTAATTAAATACAGACATCGTGAAATAATTAAATACAAATTTGTAATTAATTCAATATATTTTTGGGCACATTGAATTAGTTACTTTATTTAATTAATTAATGATGCATTGAATTAATTAATTACACATTTAGTTAATTAATTAATGATGCATTTAATTAATTAATTACACATTTGGTTAATTAATTAATGCTGTATTTAATGCCTTATTTATTTATTTATTTATTTATTTCATTTTGTAGATTTTGGCTTTCCATTGAAATGAGGACAGTAGTTACTGATCAAAGCAGGTTTTGTTAGTCCGGGTACTCCGGTTTCCTCCCACAGACCACAACATGCCTGATAGGTTACTTTGGATAAAAACACCTGATAAATGGAAAAACATTTTAAAAAATAAAAATGTTTTAAAAATCATGGGAAGACTGTCCAAAAAGACAAAAAAGTACAACTTTTGTAAAAGTTAATCTTCTTGTTAAAAGAAAAGATCACGGCAGCAAACTTAGTGGCATCCAGTCAAACCATGACTTTTGAAGTAATGGAGGTTTTTTAGCAGTTTCATGAAAACCAAACACTTCATACCAGCTGTCAGCACGGTGGTGGAGGGGGGGCACAGCAGGTCTTCATCAATCATCAAGTATCCCAGAGTCAAACATCTGTCTGACGTCTGATGCCAAACGCAGCGAGAAATCCACAACAGACTGAAGAAAATTCAACCGGCGTTGCAATAGTGCACTGGAAAACTCAGATTTTTACAGAACAAAAAAAAAAAAAAGTCCACAACAAAGTGAGAGTCTGTAAAAACCATCCAGAAGATAAATGGTTCCAGTCACTGGAGCTGAGGTGAAGTTGCTGAATCATGAGGTGTATTTCCAGGCTCTGCATTGGACTTTAGATTTTGTTAAATAAATTACGACATGAGTTCGACTCAGTGGTCTGGCGGTTAGCGCTGTTGACACTCGCAGCTAGGAGGGCTCCGGTTTGGAGTTCGCTCGCTGTCCTCGGGTGTTTGTGGGTTTTCTCCGGGTTCTCCGGTTTCCTCCCACAGTCCTAAAACATGCATGTTCGGCTAACTGGTGAATCAACCTTTTTTGATTGTGTGTGAGTGTGTGTTGGCTTTGCCATTTACTGTTGATCTGTTTAGTTTGCATCCACTTTTTGCCCGATGACAGCTGGAATCGGTTCCAGCCTCACAACCCTGAACGAGACGAAGGAATGGAAAACGAGTGAATAAATGAAAAGTGACTCTGTCATCTGAGGCTGTTTTATCTCACGGTAAGATGTGGTGAAAACAAGATGAGGTTTCAAGATTTACTTTCTTTTAACGCAACTTTTTAAAACAAGTTTTGTTCAAATGCTAAATTAAAACTGACAGATGAAAAGAAAACTAAATGTTTCTGTCTGTTTTGCAAGGCCTGTCAGACTTCAACGTTGTCTTCTAGGGTCCACAAGGTCGATCTGTGGCCACCAACTGCCTAAAAATGTGTGACCTATAAATCTCCTCCAATTCATTAAAAAATAAACCAAAGAAGGCAGACAATAAGTCGAAAACCAACTAAGACTCCTGTTTCAAGAGAAGCCTTTGCAGGAAAATCAATGCTTCACCGCTAAAGAGAAAGGACTTCAAACTTTAGCCGAAATAAGACCCAAAATATATAAAAAAACCATAGAGAAACAGACATGAAATCATAAATAATCCATAAATATCAGCAGCAGATCAAGTATTATCAAGGGGTCGGAGCTGTTTTTATTATGATTATTATCAGAAACTTTCCACCAGTTTATTTGCAATATAAAAATGATTAACTAATCAAAATTTCAGCCACATATTCAGAACAGCTGTTGATCTTTGAGGCTAACTCTTCGGGTTTGATTGAATATTACGTCTCACATCCTGGATCCTGGATCTGGAGGGCGACCTTTGAAACTTTACAGCCTGAGCCGACTCAGCTGATGGATATTTTAAACAGCGGCTCTCATCACTGCAGAATGTAGATAAACACATACCATTTAGGTTCCCTGTTATAATCCTACAGTCAACAAACCTTCCCTGGCAACGCTGCCCTGATCGTTTACGATGCTAAGTCACAATTACGGTGCCTTTAATTACCTCTGTGTATATCCATCAGGCCATGTGTGTGACTTTGCATATCTGTGTTTCTGTGTGGCCATGTCGGCGTCTCTAGGGATGGAAATGGAGGGTAGCAGGAATCCCTGACTTGCAAAACTGCATGGTTCTCAAGAGGATGCGTCTTAACCAGCTGTGTGTAAAACAGCACAAACACCTTTAACTGTATTAAAAATAGGATGGAGATGAGTTACTGATTAGACATGAGTCAATACAAGACGAGGGAGTGACGTAAGAGAGAGGTTTTGTCAAGTCACTCCTGCAGCCTGTCGAAGAAACAGCTGTGTTTCTGTCAGTGGGTCTAAATGCCACATCTCAGGAGTTATATTTGGACTGTGTTGCTCTGCCCTCCTTTTGTCACTGGCCTTTTCCTTTCTGCCTCAACAAAGGCTGGTGAGAGTTATGAGTCTTTACAGCCAGGCAGGCAGCTCTGTAGGGTTCAAACTAACGGCCAGTGATGATTATTTACCTAAACACCCACACACATAAACCATTAACGCTAACACATTGATATTAGGTAACACTTTTTAAGGTGGCGGTTCAAAATGTTGGAGGGGTTTTTGTGGGAAAACTGTGAATTATTCATTCCGAAACACGCACACACCATGCCTTTAGTGGTGACACGCGCGCAGCATCAGCGACAGCTCATCAGGCCTGATCGCTGTCTCACAAGTTCTCATTAATGACGGACAGGTACCGAAACGAGGCACCGTTTCAGGTCACGTGAGTCGGTTCTCGGTCGGTACCAGAGAATTCGGTCGGTGCCTTAAAAAGTACAGAATTCGTTACGCATCCCTAGTGTCTACTAGCTTCAGAGTCCATGTGTGCACTTATTTGCTGCGCTGCAACAGGATGTGAAGCTCGTCAGATCGCTGCCTGCGCCATCGGGACCGTGAAAGCGTCGGTCTGCAAAGGCAGTAGGTTCTGGTACGCATGACATCTGGCGTGCATACTGGCGGACCAGTTAGGTGCACCTCTGATTATATATAACAATACAACAGGAGTAAAGAAATAAAATTGGCACTTTCCACCTTTAGCACCATGAGGGCAGAAGACTGGAAAGGACAGGTTTTTGATGAAAGTACTAATCCTAATACTTCACCAGAAGTCTTTCTAGGCAACTTTTCAACAATAAAAACAATAAATTTAAAACAATAGTTTAAAGAAATTCAGACAAACACTGTTTTATAAACCTTCACACCACAATCACATTATATGGTTATTTACAAAGAATTAAATGGGTAGGACTTAGGAATATTTTTAATATGTCTGCTGGAATAAAAATGCTTATTTTCTCTTGCTAATATCAGCCAAATGTAAAAAAATTTCAGCATCTAAATCTGAATTCAAAGTCTAGTAAAATGTCAAATTTTGACCAAATTTGTTTATTTTTGATTGTGGATTTTTGTAGACATTTTAAACATTTAGATGTTTTCCCCAACCCCAAAAAGTTTAATGGGAGAGACCTGACTGTTGTAAACTGAGCTAATTTGTTCCACGTTGCGGCAGACGCACGTGAAGCTTCCCCAAGCAAAATTTCATCAAAAAAACAAAGAAAAGACAACTTTGCCTGTCATCTAATCCTGTTCTCAACTAGTCCAGCTCTAGGGCTCACCACCGAATAGGTAAGCTACATTTTTTGAACAATATTTAGCACAAGCAAAATGAAATCATTGTCAAATGAAAACATTAGTTTACAAGTCTAAGAGGACTTTTTAACTACTAATGGTGAAGCTGAGTTTGCACATGATTAGTGGAACTAAGACAGAGGTGCAGGATGAGGTTGAAATGAAGATAAATGGCAAGTGCATCAATTAAAAAAAAACAGCACAAAGTTCAGTTGGCTGAGGGAGTCCTGGGAAAAAGATAACCGGACCACAGTCGTGTCAGCTAAATCGAGGTGAGTTTGACATTGTGGGAAGAAGATAACACAAATAAATCAAGAAAGAAACCAGACTTGAGGGGAGAGACTACAGTTTACTTCACTTCAATCACAAAAATAAATGCAACCAAACCATGACGGTCCATTAAGAGATCGGACTAGATATGGAGCCCTGACTTCTCAGTGAAAGACCATCACTGCACATTTTAATTTGTCATATAACAATGAAAATGAAGCCGAACAGCAAAGGAAGGATGGTCTACAAAGATTTACTCCTCAGTGAACGACATAAAGGGAGAAATGACAGAGCAAAAGAAAAAAATCAAGGAAACAGCAAAAAAAAAAAAAAAAGAGGAGTCCTTGCAAGCAGGAAGCGTGCTGGAATATGAAAGCTGGCCTGACTCAGCTAAAAATATTTTTAGAGTATCGCTGAGATAAAAAAAAAAAAGGAGGAAAGAAAAAGAACTCTAGTGAAAATAATTTTCAGCATTCCTGCTCATGTCTCCTTCATTTGTCTGGAAGTATTCACATAACTTCCAGTAAATACATGGTTATCCTGTAGACATGGTCCGAAACACTTAAATTATAGACCTGAACACAATCAGCACCATGTATGTAGAGCAGAGAGAAGGTTGAGTCAACGCCGTCAGCACGGCAGAGAAACTGGTGGCTCAAGTTCAACAGTATGTATGTTGTATTTTTCTGAAACCGAAGACGTAACATTGACATCAGAAGCATTTGAACTGACTGATAGGGGGCTGCCAGACAAATTAAAGCAGTTACAAATTGTCCTGTATGGCCAGTAAACCGCTGAAGGGTCCTTTTCATGCTGCCCAGCTGAAGTGCCTCGCCGTCTGTCCAAGTTGTCTGTGTTAAGCGATTTATCACCTGCAAGCTGCGACCTACAGCGCCGGCCACTGCGGCCTGGTTTGTAGCTGTGTGGTCGAGTGTGTGTGTTAAGCTGTCAGATGGGAACACATGCCATTCCTGAGAACTCAGCGGGACCAGAGGATCTGGTGACAGCGGCTCTTGGCTTACAGAAAGTCAATGCTAAAAGGAGATCCACTCAGTGGGGGGAGTTGGGAGGAATGGGAGCTCTGGAAGGTAGAGCAAAAAGACAGATAAGAGGGATGGGGAAAGAGAGGGGTGTAACTCTGGGCTGCAATGAACTCAGTGAGCTTAAGTTTACCCTCCTCCTGCAGGTTCTTCTTTTTACTGGGTCCAAAATTAGGCTACTAGCATCGGTGTACACTAGATTAAACATTATTTATCTGGTGTGTGTGTATGCGTAGAGCCAGGGCCGGTTCTAGGCATAGGCTGATTAGGCAACTGCCTAGGGCGCCCTCTGCTGGAGGGGGCGCCAAATTGTCCCTTTTACAATTTTTTTTTTTTTGACAAACTGCTGGACACACCATTCATCTCATGTAAAGAGCAAAGTAAGTAATAAATAAATAAATACATAAACTAACTAAATAAATAAATAAATAAAAAAGCACAACTTTTGCTGCATGAACAGTCAACGCGGCACCCCATGGCTGCTGCCGGCTGTGATCAGGTAAGGTGGGGGAGAGGCGCGCTGCGCGCATCCCTCCGTCCGGTTGTTTATTGATAATCAGTGTTGGGAGTAACGACTTCCAAAGGTTATTAATTACTGTAATGCATTGCTTTTTTCGGTAACGCAGTAATGTAAGGCATTACAGAAAAAAAGCTGTAAAATTTTAACGTCAGTGCGCGTTACAGTGCACGTTTAACCCGGATTGATGCGGTGGGTTCTTCAGAGGAGAAACTTCACTCAGCGAAAAATGTGGTCAGAGAGCAGAGATGAGTGAATCTGCAGCCAGTGAAACAAGTCCGGTTCTGTCCGGTCCGAAACTCATGCGTGGTTCGGTTCTGAACTCGGTCCAGAGGGAAAACGCGGCCCGAGTCGTGCACGCTCACGGCATCCAAGGCGCCTTAAGACATATGAGCGCATGCAGCGCTCCGTAAACTGAAGCGAGCGAACTGAGAAGTAGTTTCATGATAAAGAGTCACTCTGTTATTCACGTCAGAAGTTGGAGAGTTCACTCTCTCGCCCAGAGCAGAGGAAAGTGCGCGTCATGCAGCCTCTGCTGCAGCAGGGAGGAGCAGACAGGTGGAGCAGAAGCACACAGGTGGAGGTAGGAGTCAGTCAAACTTCTTGTGCAGAGAGATATATTTTTATAGATTTAAATATACTGTATATAGATATGATGGAATAATATATGGATAGGTAGGGATATATGGAGAGATATGGATGATAGATGGATGGATGGATAATAAATGATGGATGGATAGATGGATGATAAATGATGGATGGATATAGATAAATGCATATCCAGATAGTTGTATATCTACATGTATCCATCACATCACCTTCCACTGGATGTAGAATGAGCTACCTTTATGGTCAAATCCATATTTACAGTATTTTTGGTGAGAGTAACTAAAAGTAATGCAAAAGTAGTGTAATGCCTTACATTTAAAAAACAGTAATATTGTAATGTAAGGGATTACTTAAAAATGACAGTAACCAGTAATAAATAATGCATTACAGTTTTGAAGTAACTTGCCCAACACTGTAGATAATGCATGATGAGTCTGCGACATTGTCAGTAATAGCACCTTGTTAAAAGTCGCTGGCAGAATAAAAAGACAAAGCAAGCCCTCTGGGGCAGCCTTCAGGAAACGAAGAAAGGAAGAGGAGGAAAAACGTGCCCAAAGTAGAGATATTTAATTAATATACATGAAATTGTGAACATTTTTCCTGGACCCACCATTTAGCAAGTTAGCTAAGACTAAAGGGCTATCATGCTGTTGTGCCCCCTACATATTATATGAATGAATGTCATCAGTTCAAGTTTATCCAACTTTAGTACATTGCTTACTACTTAGAATTTGCAAAAATTACGTTGTTTCTTTTCTGGGCAGTAGGGGGCGCCAAAATCATTTTTCGCCTAGGGCACCATTCAGTCCAGGGCCGGCCCTGCGTAGAGCTCGTGTGATGACTGAAGGATCTGTTATTGCGTAAAAATAGCATAAAGTTTCTACGAGCAGCACGTGGAGTTTCTGATTTTGGTTTGTTTGCTGCACTTTTACACTCTTCTGCAAGATCTTTGAGGTCACGTTTAATTCCTTTTAAACTTTTCCCTGAATTTGATAAATATTTAATTTTGTCTTGCAAATGTGTATGTGTGTGTGTGCGCGCTCTTATCAGTCTGTCCTTGAGCTTGAGCCGGCCTAACAAACCTGGGCAAATCTGTAAACAGCCACTACAGACACACGGTCATACATAGATCAGGATGTAGTAACCCTCCGCAGTCTATGTCCAGATAAAATACATTCCTAAGGGGAGTTGTTTCACAGCGTTAACCAGACAAATCTCTAAGGATGTCACGACTCTTGGGGGGTGGGGTGTTCACAACAGGCAATACCAAGGTCAGCCAGGAGTTTTGCACAAAAACCATGTAGGGTCTGCAGCAGATTATGGCGCAATGTTCTGCAGGAGTGAGCTATCCTCTATGTGGAGTTAGGTTAGGGTGGCAGTGAGCTTGGGAATCATTTCTAGGGGGAAAAAAGCACAGGTTTAGAGTTAAAGGGGACATAATAGGAGGTCTGGAAGTGTGCAGGGATTGGACGATCTGGGTTAGAGGACAAGATAAGATGCAGCAGAGGAAGAAAAGCTCAGTGTAACCTCAGATAACCTGCCAGAAAGCTAAAGTTGCGATTCATAAAAAAGTTGCACAATATTAAAAACACACAGGTTTTAGCCTCTTGTTTGAAAATTTTAACAAAGTCTGCACAACCAAAATAACATTTTGCACAAAAATCATGAAAAAAAACCAAACATGTTCTAAAAATGTTGCTCACTGCCTTTCAGTTTTAAACGAAATCTTTTGAAGATTCAAAATGGATTTCTAAATAATCAAAAAGCCTTTATTTTAACGACGGTCATCCAGACATACGCCCGTTTTGATTGAGCCATTTAAATAAAGTGAGTTGAAATTATTTTTGAATCTTCAATTGGAGTTCATCTCATGGTGCGTTCGATTTGTACTCGGAAGTCGGAAATTCCGAGTTCCGAGTGGGAAAAATCAAATAGAACGCCCCCCGAAGTCGGACTTCCCACTCGGAAAGTCGGAGATTTTTTTGCGTCCCGACTTTGGGAAAAAAGATGGCGACTCCTCACAAGAACAGTTAAAATGCCGTGAAAACACGTTTATTTTGCAAGATCTTCTTGTTTGGATGTATTTAAGTTCAGAACTACATCTAGTGCTTTGTATCTTCTGACTCTAAACACATTCGGAGTGTTTGCATGAGCAAATTAATTAAAGTCTAAAACAATGTTTTGGATGCGTGCTGCTAACAAAGTCAACAATGGCAATGCGTTTGTGTGTGAACCAAACACGTGAAGAAATACAACCGTAAATTACTTTGGTTTCCCAATTTTTCCGACTTTGCAAACAGAACGCTGTAACTCGGGTGTGACGTCATTCCCAGTTCCGACCTCCGAGGACAAATTGAATGCACCATTATCCAAAGCACACTTCATCTGGATAGGATTCACTACACTGCAAAAACTGATTTCTAAGAAAGTAAAACAGCCTTGTTTTTAGACATTTTGACTTATTTTTGTCTAAAAAGAAAATATATTCTTACAGCCCTACTTGAAATAGGCCAAATCTTCTTAAATATGGTCACATTTTCTAGATTTGAGCAAAAAAATTTGCCAATGGGGTAAGCAACATTTGTTTTGCTAGATTCCTTAAAACTAGCTAATTGTTCTAAATGCAGCAAATTTGGCTATTTTTAAGGAATCTAGCCAAGTAAATTTTGCTTACCTCATTGGAAGATTTTTTATTATTTTATTTGCTCAAATCTAGAAAATTTGACCATATTTAAGAAGATTTGGCCTTTTTCAAGTAGGGCTGTAAGAATATATTTTCTTTTTAGACAAAAATAAGACAAAATGGCTAAAAACAAGATTATTTTACTTTCTTAGAAATCAGTTTTGCGGTGTAAACTTTGAGCATGGAAGAGAATCCAAGAAGTGCCTTTGTATAAAACTTTGTTAAATGAAACTATGTATCGTTGAAAAATAATGCAGTCAATTTTATTATGGTCAAATCTAAAAATTAACAAAATGCAATCTCATGCAATATCTGAAGATCGGGGATCACTCGGATCGTATCCCTCTCAGTTACTGCCACACCAATGTAGGTTAGCTTAGCGGCCATCTTGAATCAAATAAACTCCAAAATCGGTTACAGATGTACATGTAGTGAAGTTTTATAGGAGTTTTATCAAAATCCGCACAGCATTTTATGAGATATTTAGCTTACGGCAGCCAAAACAAGACCTGCACACACACAGTTAAAATATTACCCCCACCTTTTAGTTGCAGGCGACTGTAAAATACAGTATCTGGTCAAGCAACACTAACAAAGTGCAGTAGGTATTGGAAAGCGGCTATGCATCATCTGATTCACTCGTCCACAGGTCAGCACTCAACAGTCGCTGTTTATCCAACAGCTGCTGTGGCAGGACTGTATTGAAAGTCGAGCCGAAATCGATAAACAAGCTCCTGGCATGGGTGTTTATGTTTTCCAGATGAGTCAAGGTGAAGTAGAGCAGGGTGGAAATGTTCATGGACTGAAGACAATAAGACAACAGTCATCCATACAGTGTGTTCTTTATGGTGGTGCTCTTAAGTCAGATAAAGAAGACACATTTCTGTTGATCTAGTCCTTTAAAACACAGCCTGGTGAAAGGTTTATTCTTTAAAAAAAAAAACCAGAAATAACACATTTACCAGGCCTTTTGTAGAGGATGGTGTTAACTTCTTGTTGGTGACCTCAAACTTAGAAAAAAGTTGCTGTGGTGATCAGAAGGGACGGATCATTACATTCTGTGCTTGGCCTGCAGCCTGGAATCCCGGCCACAGGCACCTGATGTCCTTGCTGTCAGTGAAGCGACTTGTTAGATTTCTACTTTAAGTTGTTTGGTTCAGAAAATAGTGAGGTGCTGCATAGCTCAACAATTTAGGGAGGACTGAATCCAGCTGGCTCAAGTTCAAGGACATTTCCTGTGTCCTTCATGTCATGTGTTCCTGCTTCCTCTTTCCTGGCGTGCTTCTATCAAATAGGACCCCTCGTACCACAGAAATACTACAAAAAGTAGTCGAGTAAGCAAATGTCTCATGCAACATTTTGCTTTTGGTGGGAATGCTAGGAAAAGTCAGAAACCTTTTCTCGTATGGTGTTTATTACGAAAAGCTGTGTGCATAGTGCCACCATGAAAATGTCTTCACACTAAGACTGGTCAGTCTGTCCATCCACTTAAACTTCTTAAGGTAAGTAGGAATCTGGTGGCTATCAAAGTGGGTTCATCCTAGACTAGACATCACCATGGTCCGGATTTGAACCCAAAGCCAGTTCATCCAGACCGCACATTAAATCCAGGACCGCGGTACTAGTCCACGGGGAGGGGGTGTGGTCGGACACCCCTACCTCACCCCAGAGTAGGATGCATGTTTTTGGATAGTGTAGAATAAAAAACCTGTCCACTGGAGCAACAAAGAAAGGTTCGAACTAAGACTGGAACCACTGACGTTGTTGTGAGGCAAATGCACACCTGACACCACCAAAGACCGAAAAAAGAAACGTTTTCTTTTACAAAGACCAGCAAAGACACCGGCGGTGAGTTCTGGTCAACATTAGTATCCTACACAGGGGGGCTGGGCTCAGCCTTAGAGACGGGTCGACCCAGGACATGCTGGAGGAAATACATCCCCAGGTTGGCCTGGGAACGCCTGGGCGTCTCAGAAGAGGAGCTGGCGGACTTGGCCGTGGACAGTTGGGATGCTGCCCCCGCGACCCGGACCCAGATAAATGGAGAAAAGTGAGGCGAGGTAGGGAGTTCTGGGTCTGCCTAGGGGTTTCCTCTATATGGAATGTGCCTACTCCCTAATAACCTCCTGAGCAGGGCAATCCGCAGTTCTTTCAATGCAGAGCAGCAGCTCTACTTCAAGCTTTCCCCAGCTGACTGAGACCAACCTTCCTATGAAGGAAGTTCATTTCAGCTGCTTGTATCAGGGCTCTCATTCTTTCAGTCATGATCCAAATCTCATGGCGAATGCTACAGAGATCTCAATGAACCAAACAGAGCAAGAAAATATCAATTATTATTTAACATTTTTAGGAACAAAAGCCAGTGACTTTCCTGCTTCTGCAGTCCTCACATGGTCATGGTTAAAACAAACCAGTCTTCACTGTCAGGAGGAGACAGTAAACAAACAGGGATCCCTCATTTCAAGTGGGACATTTTGTCCATCAATCCAATGAAAAAACACTACCTTACATAGATAACAATGTCACCCATCATCCACTATTGTTTCTGAGTGAAATCTTAATTATCAGGGACACTCCTGTTAAATAGTTTTCTGAAAAGAACAGTACGCCTAGTGTCACATATCTAATGCTGTGATTGACCAGATCTTATCAGCTCAGGGGAATGGTAGCGTTCTCCTTAAAATTATACGACACGATTCGCTGTTTTTTCTTTATGTTAGAAATCTTTAGTTTACTGCCCACTGTTGAGTAGAATACTTTCTATCCACTGAGCTGTAAATAAATGATGTTGGGGAGTGGTTTTGGACGTGGCCCATGTTTCCAGTTAAGCGTTCCAACAGATGTAATCACGGGTTAATCCGAGTCCATTACTGTGATGCAACAGTTTACTCTGTGTGATGCAGCCCAACTGTTGGACATGTGATGCACGGTTTCCTCTTTGGGGTCCCGTTCGTCATACGGTCATTCCTCAGATCTGCTGTAGGGGGATTTTCTGAAGCGGTGGTTATCGTCGTGAAGAAATAAAGGGCCGTTCTGACGCAGTGAGCTTGAGCTGAGTGATATTTCCTCGGCGGATTTGGCAGTGACCAGTTCATGTAAATCAAAATCCTTAAATATGGTACAGTAAGTAGATTATGCCTAATCCTCTTAGGGTTTTAGATATTAGCCTGAAGTAATGTATGGCCAATATAGTGTTTGATCACAACAGGACACTTAATGCGACAAGGTCACAATGAGCGTTAAAGAGCATATATTAAGTTCTTTTTTTATTATTATTCTGATAAAACTCTGTCCAAAAATACTATTTGAAATGTTTATTGAGGGTATTTTGTTTTACAATACATTTTTTAAAACCATTTTTCTAGTCCAAAGTGCCCCTTTTTGCAAAGCTTCTAAAAACGCTTTTTTTTTTCATATGTGGACCTGTGACGTCAGCTAAGGGAGCTCCTAGCTAGGTGGCGCTGCTTACAGTGTTGTCAGATGTAGATAAATAAAGTATTTGTAGGGTAATTTAGCACTCTGTACGATCAATAATCCCATAAATATGATCATTTGAGCCCTTTGTTGTGTGGAGTTTGTGTAACAGATGCTTGTTTTAATCATTGTGTAGATTTTTTAAAGCTAAAACTACTTTAACATCTCAGACTGGCACCGCTCTAGTCTGCCAGCTGCCTGCTCGCTGTCGGCGATGAGTTGTTAGTTTTAGGTTAGAGCGCTCTTTAATCGAGTCGGTGTGTATTCATTTTAATAAAAAATGCTAAATTATTATGTTTGTGAATGCCAATCGCCAGTCTGTCAGGACACTGAGTCAACAACAAGACGGCTTCCTTACCGGTACGGTGACTTCTGTTTGGAGACGAAAAACTCCGGCGGTCCTGGTCTAGTCCAGGACTGGATGTGATGGAGTCCCACATGCCGGCGAAAAACATTCAGTGTGACTCTAAACAGGCGCCGTTACTTCGATCCATTCACCGGAACCGCTGGTAGCACGCAGCAGCTAACAAGAGCTAACCGCTGTTAGCATGCAGCAGCTAACAGGAGCTAACGGGGAGACTTGAGTCTCGTTTCCATGGCAGGTTTGGTACGGTTCGTGGTGGGTCGTAGTCCGGTACCGATCAGCGATTTCATGAGAGCATTTCCTTCAGGTGTCTGACCCTCACCTGGCTGGCGGGGTACAGTAAATCCATGC